>VZUI01052307.1:0-31283 GCA_013401135.1 Cettia cetti | reverse complement strand
GGCGCGCATGCGCGCTGGCCCCGGAGGGGCGGGGGCCGGGCCCGGGGGTCCCACCGGGGGATGGCGGGACCCGACCCCGCCGCGGGTTCGGCCGGGGCCCGGCCGCGGTGCTGCTCTCATGCCGTTGGTTCTGAGCCTCGCGGAGTCCAACGTGGGCCCTCGGTCCCGGTCACCCTGAGGGCGACCCCTTATAAAGCTGGATGACGACGTAAGCGTGGGCTTAGAGGCGCATAAGGCGTCCGGGAGTGTGAGGTCACATTGGTGTTGTTATAGGTGGTGTTAGAAGGATTTAATGTTTCAGACGTCGCGGAGATTGTGTCGGTGTTTCGAGTCGCTGACTCGGTTCTGTTGGTTTGGCAGGTCAGAATGGCATCAGATGAGGGAAAGCTCTTTGTCGGCGGGCTCAGTTTCGACACCAATGAGCAGTCATTGGAGCAAGTCTTCTCTAAATACGGACAGATTTCTGAAGGTGAGACTGCAGAGCCGAGCTGGGATTGTTTCCCTTAGTCTGCTAAATTTCCGTGGTGCTGATGGGTTTTTATTTCCTCGCCTCTCCTTTTCACAGTCGTGGTGGTGAAAGACAGAGAGACTCAGAGATCCAGAGGTTTTGGCTTTGTTACTTTTGAAAATATCGATGATGCAAAAGACGCAATGATGGCCATGAACGGAAAGGTGAGGAGGCTCTGGAGTTGTTTCTTTATTTCCTATGATGAAGGAAGGGAATCAGAGCTGTGCTGTTGTTCAAGCTGTGTGGAAAAGATAATTGCCAGTGTCATACATGAAAAAATGTGGATGTAAAAAAATCTCACTTTATATGTAAAAATACATATATATATTAGGAATATAAATTGATAAAGTTCTGTTATGGAATCTGGGTGACTGAGATAGTGACTTTACAGGCATTCCTGTAAATACAATTAGTAGATCAGTTTCTTTGCCTACTTGTCTAAATTGTGGCATGAACTGCATGATTATTTCGTGAGGAGCAGTTAGTCCTGGCACTGCAAAGGCTTGGAACTCTTTCTTCTTGTGCTCTGCTATATAAATATTTCAACGTGGCTAACTGTGATTGTGTTCTAGTCTGTAGATGGGCGTCAGATCCGAGTCGACCAGGCCGGGAAATCCTCTGAGAACAGATCCCGTGGCTACAGAGGGGGTTCCTCAGGGGGCCGGGGCTTCTTCCGCGGGGGCCGAGGCCGGGGCCGTGGCTTCTCCAGAGGTGAGTGCGTGGGGCTCAGTCAGAATGTCTGGGTGGGGGAGCTGTTGCTTGTCAGAATGACTGAAATAACCTTGTTTCCATGTATTTCCAAGGAGGTGGAGACAGAGGCTATGGCGGCAGCAGATTTGATTCCAGAAG
This sequence comes from Cettia cetti, assembly GCA_013401135.1. NCBI lineage: Eukaryota > Metazoa > Chordata > Aves > Passeriformes > Sylviidae > Cettia > Cettia cetti. The sequence goes on along the minus strand of VZUI01052307.1, from coordinate 29,926 downwards.
CGGAGGCTATAACGGCTCCAGGGACTACTATAATAGCAGGTAAGGGCTCTGCCAGCACCAGGGGTCGTGGAGAAGCTGTGGTGGAGCTCCAATCAGCAGGGAAGAAGTTGAGCAGTTGTAAAGCAGGTGCTGTTTGTCCTGCAGGAGTCAAGGTGGCTATGGAGACAGGAACTCAGGAGGCTCCTACAGAGACAGCTACGACAGTTACGGTAAGTCCTGCTTCGACTGGGAGCGCTGAGTCCGTGTGCTGTAGGAGCTCTGAACCTGCTGAGCCTGAGCCTGGAGCTGGGGCAGGCTCAGGCTGTGGACGTGGTGGTGCCGGGAGTTTCTAAGTTAATGCATGTGCAGGAGTTGCTCGGATCTAAGGCAAAGCAAGTGCTTAAAAAGAAAAGGTGTTCCTGAAGCCCAAACTCTGGCTGCCCTAACGCACTGACCCGCGGGTGGGGGAATCTCAGTAGCCAAGTAGCCATAGCCTCGGAATAATGCAAAGGGAGTAAAATGCTGGAACTTGTCTTTGCTTCAGTGCCTTTACAATTGTGCCTGCTTCTTGTCCTCAGCTACACACAACGAGTAAAAATCCTTCCTGACTCAAGATCGTCCTTCCAATGGCTGTATTTATAAAGATTTTTGGAGCTTCGCTGAAATGGTTATTGTGTAGTACATCTACTTGTATTTTCACTTTTGTAGTACTATCAGTTCTGATCTTGTCATACACAGCCTGGCAGCTTCTGAGACGAGACTGTCTGATTAGACTGTCTTGGAGAAAGCTCTGCTTTCAAGTGGTTTTAATCTTTTTTGAAAGCACTTCAGATTTTATTTTATCCTTCATGAATGAGCCAAGGTGTTCGTTTCTGTTGTTTTTTTTTTTTTTTAAAGTTGGGGCCCCAATTCAGTTTCTTTAGAGCTAGAAAGGACCTTGTACCGATGTTCACTGGAAGCTGAACAAGCTGTGGACTTTTTTTTTTCTTTTTTTTTTTTTTTTTCCAAGTGCATTACCTTCGTCTTTTGTAACATTCCTTTAGTGTAGCAAGGTAGGAATGCAGCCTGGGTTCCGTTGGAAGGCAAACCACCTTGATATATCTAAAGAGAAACGTGCTTGTATGTTCAACCCGCATAACGGTATTTTTACTGTTGTAATGATGTAAATGACCCAGAACTAGACTTGCAAACTTACCATAAAGAGGTTCTTGAAAATGTTTATTTATATTGTCCTTTTTTACTGGAAGAAATATGCATATTCCATTGCTGTTGTATTTGAAGTGGTAAAGGATTCCTGTATACAGTTTTCTTTGGCTTTACGAAGCCTATTAAAAGACCGTCTGAAATGAACTCTGCTCCTGACATTTACATTTCATTGCACAACACAACCCTTGGAGATCAAGAACAGTCTTGGGAGCGAGAGGAGGAGATTAGGGACAGTGGCAGAGCCTGCCGGACGATTGCCTGGCCGCTGGAATTGAAATCCTAAAATCGGTCTTGACATCTGAATTGGCCAACAAATTTCACATTAAATAGTCAAAACTTGTTGATAGAGGCTGGAAGTACAAACCTGAGGGCGTGCTAGGAGCGAAGCGCAGTTGGAATGTTAGGAAGGATAATTGATGTTTCCTTCAAAGCTGCTGTAGCCTACACTGGGAAGCTGTAGAGAAGAGCCAAGTGCTGTAGTCCCTGGGCTGTTCCCTGCGTGCCGAGCGCGTGTGCGATGTAGGGGAATGCCGGGCTTAGCTTAGCTGTGTCATTGCTTACAAGTTCTAAGAATTCTTTGCTAGCAAATGGAAACTGCAGTGTCCTTGGAGAAAAGAAGTGTTGTGCCTCCAACAGAAACCTCTGAGACGAGAGCTGCTCTCTTGGCTAGTTCATATGTGGAAATAGTCCTGTAATTCGAGGTAACTCCTTTTGCTCATGTCCGCATCCTTCCTCTTGTTGAGAGCTCATTTGAAAGTCTAATGTACCTGTGAAATACTCCTTTTGACAATTTTGGTCAGCTGCTGGAAAAACGTTAACCCATGCCGTATGCAACCTTTGGCTTGTGGCACACCTTGAGTTCCACAGATCAGAGTTGGGCATGCAGCCGTGTCTTGCTGTAGGTACGGAAGCAAGATTGGAACGAACTCCCTGACTCGATATGTGTTCATCTATTGAGACTCTTCCTAGACTTCATTAAGTTGCTCACTTTAATTGTAGCTTTCTTTGCCATCCTACTTGTTGCCATTAACTTTTTCCCATGGCCCACACTTCCTAAGCAGCCATGTCCAAGTGTTAACTCTCTGCTTAGGGGATCCAATCCATGGGCTGGCTGAGCACGGGCAGCAGCCGGCCCGGAACAGTTTTCCCAGACTGTGCTTTGTGGTGTGATGGGTTCAGCGATGGCTTGTGAGACCCTCGTGCGCTGTGAGCTGTGTGGGGAGGTTGGGGGCGAGAGCAGCCTCTGCCCAGGGCTCCTGTTAATGCCTCTCTGCTTTAGCAGGCTGAAGGGACCCGGCACACGCCTCGGAGGCCCAGTGGATCCTGAGCGACCAGAGCTGCGTTCCAGGGATGTTGGAGCAAGTTTGCCAAACAGGTAACATCCTTTTCCTGAACTTTTTTCCTTTGGCTGTGTCTCTGTTCTGTAGGCCTGAACTCCTAAGTGGAGAAGTAACCCAGTTCCATTACTATATCTTTATCCACCTTCCAATTCTGTTGTCTCCATTTCATTTCAGCACTGAGACGCACCAGAGAAGACAGAAGGACAGACACTCGAGTGGGGAGATGAAGAGCTCAGAGCAGTGATGTTGCTCATTTTTACATGAACCAAGTCAATCAAGCCAGAATAAAACACTGAAATGTGGAAAAAAAACCTCTGTGGTACTTTCTGTGGGAAACAGAGTATTTTTGGCGAAAGTATTTGGTGCACAGCCTAGTTCAGAGCAAAGAACAAACCAATCTTGTGGTGCTGAGAGGTAAACACACTCTGCACCAAAGCAGATTGATGTGTGATGCTGGTGGAAAATGAGGTCTTGTTGCTGGTTAAATCCCAGAAATGTGGCAGCTCAGTAATGAGGAGGATTTGTCTTGGGAGAGGCTGACACTCTGAATGTTTCTGGCAGGAGATTGCAGGGTGAGAGCATTGAGGGTTTTTCATGATCTCAGCTGCTCCTGCCTTTTTTTTTTCTGTGTTAAAAAGGAGCTGATTGCTTTATCCTGTCCTTTTCTCCCCATTTTTTCAAACTGATAAACTCAGAATTTGTTGATGGGCTCACTCAGGAGCCCTGAGGACTTGCTGTCCAAGAGCCATCAGTTCTCATGCTCCACTGATAAGAGTCTCCAGACATTCCTGCCTGCAGGAGGGGATTATTGAGCTCAGTTCACAAAACCTACTTTTCCTCCTTTAACCTTTTTCAAATTATCGAAGTGAAGAGCATTTAAAAAAAGCAATCAGCCATGACACACTTCTGGGGGTTATATTGAGCAATTCACCAGTGAAAATTTTTGCATGTTAATACAAGAGGATTTAAGTATAATGAAGGCTGAGGAGTGTATGGTGTCTTTGCTGATAAAAATGCAGTCAGGTGAGGCTTAAATGAATTCAGGCTGAAAATACTTAAAAATAATGCTTTGTAAGACCTCCCTAAATAGGATGCTTAGACGCAGGCAGAAATAATGAACAGGTGCAAAAATAGAGCCTGGTTGGAGGTGCTGTTATTTTTGGCATTGCTAATTATGGCACTGACTTAATGATGTCTTGCTGGGATGGGTGAGGGAATCGCTGGATCCAGGGCTGGATGTGGAACCCAGTGGCGTCATCTGGAAGGTGTTTGGGTGCTGTGGGTGTGACGTGAGCTCGGGTGACCCAGTTTTAGCCAAAATGCCCTTTTTTAAAAAAAAGCCCTGTGTTTCCAGGCAGCCGTTCCCTGAGGAAAAATGGGGAAGTGGAGCAGGGCTGAAGGGCGGTGACTGAGCCGTGGTCAGCCGGCAGTGTCTGCTGAGGAATAAAGGGGGAGGATAGAAATTCCTGAAATGTTCAAAATATTCTTTCCAGCTGTGTTCACCGTGGGGTGGGAATGGCCGCACCGGAGGGAGAAGGATAATCCTGAGGGGGAAATGGCGGCTCTGGGGGAGAAGGTCCTGCTATGAGGGGGAAGTGTCGACACTGAGGGGGAAATGGTGGCCTTGAGGGAGGAAGGACAACCCTGAGGGGGAAATGGCGGCTCTGAGGGAGGAAAAAGAGTCCTCAAAGGGCAATGGCGGCCCTGAGGGAGGAAAAAGAGTCCTCAAAGGGCAATGGCGGCCCTGAGGGAGGAAGATGACCCTGAGCGGAAAATGGCGTCTGTGAGGGACGGGGTCTTGCAGTGACGGAGAAATGGCGGTCCCGCCAAGGCGGCAGCAGCCCGCGAGGGGACAGCAACGACCCTGAGGGCAAAATGTCGGAGTCTCGCGGCGACTCCGTGAGCGGGTCACGGCGGGCCCGGAACGGCGCAGACCCGGAACCCGCGAGCGGCTCCGCGGGGCCCGGGCGGTGCCTGCGCCGCGCGCACCGTCCCGGCGCCTTCCTGCGGCCGCCACTCCGCTCCGCTGCCGCGGTCCGGCCATGCCGCGCCGCCTCCTCCTCCTCCTCATCTTCCTCCTCGTCCCGCACCTCGGCCGCGCCGCCTCCCCTAGCCCGGGGAACAGCACGGAGCCGCCGCGGGCGGCCACACGGAACGAGACGCAGACGGAGCACGAGTCCGGGCCCAGGCTGTCGGTGGGGCTGCCGGTGCTGAGGCGGGCGGTTTATGTGCTGAGCGCTCTGTCGGCGCTGGCCGCGCTCTATTTCGTGCTGCGAACGTTCCGGTGAGTGCGGGGTGGGCAGGCGCGGGGGACGAGCGCCCGACCGAGTGTTCTACTGGTCCCACTCCTGGTCTTGTCCCCATCCTGGTGTCCCCTGACCCGGGTCTGTGTCCCTGCTGGTCCCTGTTCCAGTTGTCCCGGCCTGTGTCCCAGTTTGGCCCGGTTCTCTCGCCCGGGTATCTACTCTCCCTGTCCTGGTTGTCCCTGGTCGGGGATGTCACACTGATTGTCCTGGTCTTGGACCCACCTTCCCTTTTGCTTGTGGCAGTATCCCTGCTTGTCCCGGTCCCTGTCCCCCGTGGCCGTGCCCCTCTCAGTCCCGGTCTTGCTCTGGGTCCCCCCGAAGCCGGTCACGGTGTCCCTTTCCCTTGCCTGCCCCATCCCGCTCCTAATCCCTGCGTTTGTGCCCATTTTCCCTGTGCTTCCCTCCCTCCCTCCCTTCCTCTGCCAGCCGGGGCTCTGCTTCCCCGCGCATCCCTTTGGCAGCGAGTCCAAAACGCCGCTGTAAATCCCCAGCACTGTTAATTACCCGAGGTAATTAGCACTAAACCATCTCCGAGATCCCGCTGGGTGGGGACAGCAGCTCACTCACTGTGCTCTCCCTGTCCCTCAGCCCCAGGTCCGAGGGCTCCAGAAACGAGCCCAAAACTCATTTCAGGTTGAGGAAGCCCCAGAGGAAGAAGTACGGGCTGCTGTCGAGCCAGGACGAGAACATCGAGCTCGGCTCCCTTGACAGTGACGAGGACACCGTGTTTGAAACCCGGAACCTGAGGCGGTGAGGGAGAATTTTGTGTGTTTTTTGTGTTGCTCTTTTCCTCACAAGGGGCTGAGGCTCCTTTCCCAAAGCCGTGGGAGCTCTGGCACAGCTCCTACAACCAGATCTGCATAAATTAAAACGCCTGTGTGTGGTCTCTGTGTTGGCACACGGATTTATCTCACTTTTCCTCATTTTCTGGCCCGGGAAAGTCTCATTGACAGGGTTATTTGGACACTGCTGTGGGGTCACAGAGCTGTTGGGACAGGCAGCCCTTGTGCCCAGTCTGGGCCTCCCTGTGTTAGACAGGAAAACAAAAATTCTTCTTTTTTTTCCTTCAGCTTAGGAATTGCTTCCAACTCATATCACAGTTCAAAATCCCAGTCCCATCAGGACATGCATTCCTGTTTTCCCAGCAAAATTCCTGGTTTGTTTTATTGGTTTGTTTTTTTTTCCTTTTCATTTTGGGAATTGCTTCCAAGTCTCATCACAGTTCCAACTCCCAGCCTCACAGGGATATCCATTCCTGCTTTGTGTTTACATGCCACAAGTTCGATTTCTGGGGAGGTTGTTTTAAGCTGAGGAGGAATGTCACCTCAAGGAATGTTATCTCAGCTCCCCCTGATTTTGGGTGTCTCCTTTTTTTCCAGATGACTTGGGACCAGCGGCCCTGGCTGCCTGGAATGATGGAGGGTCCAATCCCAGTGGAATCTCCAGTGCTCAAGTTTTATATCTGCTTACAGTGACTTAATTAACAGTTCGAGCCCTCCCATAGCTGGGGCAGGGGAGAGGGGACCAAACCTGTTTTCTTCACGTGCATTCTTGGGGTCATTTCTGGGGAAAGATGGGAGCTGTTCACTGCAAGGGGAAAAGCTGAGGTAAGGGAGGTGCTCCTGGGTGATTTTCAGCATCTGAAATCTGAGCTCGAGTGCCTCACTTCCCTCTCTCCTTGCCCTGGAAGCATCAGATTCCTTTTCCAGGCTGATCCTCTTTCCTTCATGCAATACCAGGTTACTTCTTTGGGAAGTGTCTCTGTAATCAGCTCCTGGGAGGAGCAGGGAGAGCTCTCCTCTGTTACACAAATGGGGGGTGAGAGGGTGATAGTTCAGACAGAAGAGCTTTGCAATGAGTTAAATTTTGCAGGATTGCAGTTACTGGGATAATCCAGGTCATTCGTGGGTTTACAGATGTGTTTACAAATGAAAGGGGCCACAACCCAAAGGAATATTTCTCCAGAAGAGCCACCAAAAGGGCTGGGAATGCCTGGACTCTGCCCTGCCCCAGTTGTGAGGTCACCAGGGGCACGTGTGACATCTGCCAAGCTCTGATTCCTGAGGAAAAGCTGGGTGTGAGCCAGGGAGTGTCTTGGAGCAGCTGGTGACTGGAAAAGGGGGACCCCAACCCCTCTTGGCTGATTCAGGGCAGCCCTGGCTGAGTTTTCTCCGGGACCCTGGAGTTTCACTCCCTTGGCTGACACTCAGCTGGGATCCTTCCTGCAGCCCATTGTTATGTGGATATTTGGAATCTGATTGTGTGGGACCAAAGGTGAACGTGTCAGGAGGTTGTTGTTGGGTGGATCTGCTGCTAAATCAGTGAAGACTGCTTGCCAAGTGCTGTCCCTGGCCTTTCCTTGGAAACTGGCAGCACATCCTTAAATCCCATTTCCCCCCAAGCTGGTAGTGCCTTTGTTTGGAGAACCCGAGGGATTTGCCCTGCTGGCAGGGAGGGTCCCTGTGGCGCCTTTAGGATGAATATTTAGGATATTCACTTTTAGGGTGAATATTTATAGTGTCTTTGGAATGTCTTTGGCTCCTTTCCTTTGGCTTGCAAATCCCCTGTGGATCAGGGGCACCGATGGCACTTGGAGAAGGGACGGGGATGTGCTGATCAGAGAGAGGCTGGGGGCTGGCAGCTGCTGGGGGATCTCCTGAGGCAGCTGAGGGAGTGCTGTGATCCTGTGCTTTGTCTGTTCAGGACAGGTGAGGTTTCCTGGAGAAATCCCACCCCGTAGCAGCTCTGTCTTGCATGTGCACAAAGGATTTTAAAATACATACATATATATATTTTTAATAACGTTGCTGTGTGCACACAGTGCTTGGATGTGCCCTGTTTGCCTGTCTTTGGATCATTTCACACCTACTTTGGGTGTTCCCTTCCTGTAGCTGCTGCAGAGGGGAGCAGGCAGAGGTTCCATGTGGGAATTGCTGGGATGGCTCAGCACAGCTGCAGCTTCCCTGGGGATGATCTGTGATCCATGGTCAGGGATCTCTCTTGATCCTGCAGGGCTGCATGTGCTGGTAATTCCCTGGCTCTTTTATTACCTCTGGAAAGTTGTTCCTTGTGCTGTTGAGGCCAGATGAGCCCAACTGCCCCAATCCACTGCCATGCCAGTGTTTGACCAACACATTCCTCATCCTTCCTTTACCTGGAGTGATGAACCCGAGCATTCCTTAGGCTCCCCTTTTGTTGGACAGGTGGGGTTTGCAATTCTCAAGTTTCCTCACCTCATAGGAGTGGAGCATTTGTTTAATGTTAAATGGTTTGGATCAGAGGGAACCTCAAGCAGTAGGTCCTGCCCTGAAAATAATTCTGCTGGAATTAATTTTGGCTGGAACAGATGTTTGTGTTTGAGCAGGGAAAGGCATGGAGCAGGTAATGAGGTGCCTGGGCTGTGCTGTATAGGTAACAGGGAAAGAAAAGGTGCCAGCCTGGAATTTCCACACCACTTCCATGTTTGCAGAGTCCTGCTGACCACCTTTGAAGCGTGCAGGGTACAAAGGTGCTTGTGGGGCTGTCACTTGTCCAGCTCTTGGGCTGGAGTCAGGTTGGAGCTGTAATCAGGGACGCTGTGAAGCTGTTTCCACTTCCATCCAGCCCCTCAGCAGCAGTTGGCATCTGGATTTGCCCTTTGCAGGCCGTGACATTCCATCCCTGCTCTGCTCTGAATCCTTGGAGGCCTTTTCTAAGAGGAGAAAACCAAGTGACAGATCTGAGACTCCTTGTGGTGTTCAGCATGATCCTGTTTCCCCAGGAAAAATCAGCTGGAGCTGTCACTTCCTGCAGTGGGAGCAGTGCCAGACCAACAGGGCAGATGTTTTTGGGGTGGATCCTGCAAATAGCAGCTTTGAACACCTCACCTGACGTTTCCACAAAAGAACAGTTCAGGTGTTCCTTCCATTACTCTTTCACTTCCACCACATGTATTTGATTTTAGGTCTGTTTGCACCACTTGGATCTTCCACTAGCTGTCCAGTTTTAGTTTTTCAGGCTAAACATGGAAATGCAAACGGCCCTGCCTATGCCTGGCCCTGGGCAGGCTGAGGCCTCACCAGCCACTGCTGCACTTTTCTTTCTCCTGGATGAATCAGGGTGTTGGTGGAGGCTCCATGTGCCTGTTGGTCTGCAGGATTCCTGCTCATCCCAGCCAAAAGGAGCCAATGGACACAGTCACCACCTGTGTGTGTCATGACTGACTACAACAATCCGCTCTGAATTCAGCCAAAGCCAATTTGCCAAAGTTTACATAATCCCTGTGTGATCTTGGAGGCTTTCTGGGATGCTCTGCTGCTGATACCAGCCTGCCCAAAGCAACTGGGCCATCTGCAGGGTTAATGGGATCTGTGGGAGCAGGGTGAGATCAGCTCTGTTGGTTTTGTTCTGTGCCTGAGATGGGATGTTCAGCACTGGGAGTGCTGGGAGAGGGGTCTGTGGGAGTCAATAAACAGCACTTGAGCATGTTGTTGTCTGAACTCCCCAAGGAGCAGCTCGTGTTTCACCCTCCTGGAGCTGCTGATCTGTCTTTAAACAGCCATTGGCCCTGTATTGATCTGTGGTTTTCTTGTCATTGTACCTGGAACCACTGGAATAAAGCATTCCAGCCCAGCCACCCTCCCTGCTCTCTGCAGGGGCTGCCAACCCCGTGGGATGAGGCTGCTGTGGTGGGCTCATGGATTTATGGAGTCCTTTGGGTTTTCTCCCTGCCTTGCTCCTGCTCACAGGACAGTGACACTGTGCTCCCAGGGCTGCTGCTCACCTTGTGTCCCCACCTGGAAGTGTCCAAGCCCAGGCTGGATTGAGCTTGGAGCAACCTGGTCTGTGGAAGGTGTCCCTGCCTGCAGCAGGGAGTGGAATGAGGTGAGCTTTAAGGTCCCTTTCAAACCATTCAGTGACTCCATGATTCTCCAATCATCTCTGGGTTGGTTTCAGTTTCCTGAAGTCTCCTCCGTTTTCCCTGTTCTCACATTAATCCCTTTTTTTGTACAGAAGACCAAGTAAGGTCCCTGTGAGGCCAATTCTGGCCTCTCCATAGCAGCAGAACCAAATTCCATTTTGCTCGTTTGAGAGTGAGGAAGGAGAGGCTCGTCCCTGGATCAGAATCATGGAATCTCCTGAGTTGGAAGGGACCCATAGAGATCATCGAGTCCAACTTGATGGTGTGCAGACACCCCAACAATCCCACCCTGAGAGCATTGTCCTGGAGCTCTGGCAGCTTTGGGGCTGGGACCATTCCCTGAGTGCCTGGTCAGTGCCCCAGCACCCTCGGGGAGAAGAACCTTTCCCTAAAATCCAACCCTAAGCCTCCCTGGACACAACTGCAGCCGTTCCTTCAGCTCCTGCCCCTTGTCCCAGAGAGCAGAGATCGGGGCTGCCCCTCGGGAGTCTCCTCCAGGCTGAAACGGGAATGTCCCGGCTCCTCCCTGCAAGGAATTAGTTCCAGAACAAAACCAAGGGCGTTCCTTGATTCTCACATCTGCTCCTCATCCTTCTCATTCCGGTTGGGTGGATCAGTGGCACTGAACACAGAAGCCACGTTCCCCCTGTCCCCCTCTGCCACCCTGCCCGTGTCCCCGTGTCCTGGCTGCTCATGTCCTGGAGCAGCCCAGGAGGGAATTGGGCTTTGTTTGCTCCGCGATTTACACTCATTGCTGGTGGGGTTCTGGGGGGCAGCGGGGTCGGGGCACACCAGGAGCTGGGGCACAGGGGATCCCTGTAGGTGGCACTCACAGACCAGACTTGAGGCTGCCGGGGCACTTCCGGCACCTGGGGAAGCTGCAGATAAATCCTGGTGCCTTGAAAGGCAAATCTGCTTCCTCCAGCAGCTGTCTGGGGTGAGCTGGAAGTGCCCTTTGGGGGCTGTGTCTCGGTGCCCAGGTGGGGAGCAGCAGGTTTGTGGGGGAGTCTCTCCCCCAGCAGCTCCTGGGGGGGTCTCTCTCAGTCTTGCCCTGACTCTACCTGAGCCAAGTTCCACCTGGCCCTGTCAGGACTTGTTTGGGAAGGATTTTTACGATGCTGGGCCTGACAAGGTTTTGGGATGCCCTGGTTTGATGGAGTGATGCCAACAGCTCCAGCACAGACATGAACACCCAGCCCTGGCACAGCAGCACCCTGGGGGCACCCCAGCTTCCCTGGGCCAAATTAACTGCATTGCTAATGAACTAACAGGGAGTGTTCCCCGTACAGCAACATGGGCAGGACAGCATCACCCTGTCCAGTTAGACATGAGGGAAAATTCCTTCCCCAAAAGGAAGGGACCCACCCTGGCCCAGTGCAGTGATGGTGTCACCATGCCTGGAAGTGTCCAGAAAACACCGGGGTGTGGCACCTGGGGACATGGTTTAATGGTGGCCTTAGCAGTGTGTGGTTGGACTTCATGACCTTGAGGGTCTTTTCCAACCTAAAAATTTCCATGATTCTGTGCTTTCAAGCTCTGTCTGCGTGCGGTGCTGGGAGCTGCCGCAGGATGTGAACCAAGTGCTAGTTCCTTTTCAGGCTCAGGGGGCTGTTACCCCAATTAGCACTAATTGCTGTGGCCCAGTGGTGCTGGACCAGCTGCAGCTGTGCTGTCCTCTCCTTATCTCTGTTCCCTGCTCTGTGCCATCCCCTCTTCCCAAGCTCTCACTGGGGACAGGCTCCGGCTGGCGCTGGCTGGGATTCCAGTCACAAACACAAGCTGGCGGCATGGATCTGCTCGGAATTTATTTTAAACTCGAGGTAAAGTGCTCTTGATGTTTTGGATGCAAATTTCCTTCCCTGGAATGGGAGCTGCGGGGCCGGTGGAGTGCCAGGGAGCTCTTTTGATTCCAGAGCCTGTTTGCTGCTGCGGCTCCTCGCGCCGCGCTCCGTGGAGTGCGAAATCACCTCTGCGGCACAGCCCGGGGAGGGAGCACTGCCGGCACACAGAGCTCCTCTCTCGCTGCCTGTCCCCTGGTTTTAATGAGGGTTTGTGTCTAAAGTTGGGGGTTTTTTTAGGTTTTTTGGTGTTTTTTGTGTTTGTGGGTTTTTGTTGTCGTTGTTTTGTTGGGGGTTTTTTGGTGTGTTTTTGTGTGTGACAGCAGTTTGTGTGTGATTTTTCTGGTCACTGCATGGGAGAAGAGATGGTCCAAGTCCCTCCAGCCCCCCAAGGAGGCAAAAAAGAAAAAAAATATAGAATGGATAAAGGATGCTCCATTCATGGCTCTTGGAGTTGTTTATCACTGGATTCCTCCAGTGCAAAATAAACCTTGGGGATTTTTGGGTGGCATTAACCAAGGGCAGGTTGGATGGGGTTTGGAGCAACCTGGTGTAGTGGAAGATGTCCCTGCCCACGGCAGGGGATGGAACTGAATGAGCTTTAAGGTCTTTCCAAACCCAAACTCTCCTGGGATTATCTCCATGGGCAGCTCTCTGGGTCACGGATTGTCCCCATGAACACACCGGGCTCTTGATCCCCCTGGGGCCAAGCCCTGGATGGATGAGGAGATGAGTGTGGTCAGGGGATGGTGTCACAAGTTTTGCCCCATTTATTGCTCATACACTCACTGGGTGGCTCTGGGTACTTTGGAGTCACTTTGGGTGGTTCTTGGAATTTCCCCATAAATGTTTTCAGCTGCACTCACAATTCTCCTGTGGCCGTGTCCCTCTGGGGCTTGTTGTGGGCAGGGGCTGAGTGATCTTCCTCACCTTCATTCCATGGACACCGGCATTCCAAAATGTGTGGCACATTGGGAAGGAAGCTGGGAACATTTGAAAACCCACTGCAGAGTCTCTGATGTCTCTTCTGTTCCACTCAACAAAGCGCCTCTACACAACGAGCAGATTTTCCTGTATCAGAAATTACCTTTACTTAGTTGGCTTTTTGTCTAAATCCTCCTTCTGATCTTTATTTTTTCCCTTCCATCATGGAAAGGTGAATGGAAGTGGCACTTCAGCCACCAAAGCCTTTCCTTTAGAATTGCTGCTTGTTTTTTGTTTTAAAATTTTTCCAAGGGGGCTTTGCAGGGGAGGAGGAAGGAGCGTCCGCTTTTCAAGTGACTCTGGGGAATAAAAGTATAAAGGACAGGAATGATCAGAACTGTGCTGGCAACAGAACAATATTTTATTTTTGAGTACCAGAGCTAATTGGAGAAGGAATTCACACGACAATTTTTGCAATCTAAGGATTAGTAAACATGAAAGGGGATCTGTGCTCCTGAACGTGTGACTGCAATGGGAGGGGGGGGGGGAAACAGCCCAAAAATTAAATTTGAGACGATGTCTTGGATGTTACAATCCCATGTTTGCTTTTCACAATGCTGGATCAAAGTCACAAGCTGAAATTCATGTCCAGGGATACCTGTTGGGGGGATGGAACTTCCATGCACCCATGGGCTGGAATTGCCAGAAAAAGGGCATTTTAAGTCTGATTTTGTGGAAGCACTTCCACGAGCTGTGGGATCTGAATAGATCCTGCTTCAGCAGGGCTTGGAGAGCCCCTGCCCATGGAGAGGTGTTTGCAGACAATTACCAACTGCTTTAATTACTGTGGCATGTGGGAATATGGGGGTGATGGGTTAGAGCAGCTCACCAGGGAGTGAAACAAGGACTGGGAGTTTCCTTCCCCTCCAGACCATTCTGGGATTTTGTGGTCCCCCTATTCCCAGTTGTGATTCTGGGTGTGAAGAGGTTCACATCCAGTGCTGGGAAATGGAGCTGAAGTGGCACTGAACTGGTGTGTGGGCAACCTCCTCTCCCACTGAAGTCTCCCAGTGCAGGTGTGATTCCCTCCTGCCATGCTGGAATCCCCAGGAATTGCTGTTGGCAGCACCTGGGCATCCTTAAAATGCTTCCATCTGCCATATAATCAGAGACTGGAAATGACAGTGTTGAGATTTGCAGGTTTGCAGACAGAAGAGCCCGTTCCATGAGGGTCATGCTCAGCCTGTGCAGAGTACCAGGAGGTTTGTCCTGCTCCGTGTGAGGTGAAGGCAGGAGATTTCCCTGGAGAGGCTCCAGCCCCTCCCTGGAGCATTCACTCCGCCCCGCTACGCCGCTGTTACGTTCCAGTGGTTAATTACTCTCGTTCTTTAAAAGAATAAAACCTCATGTACTTAAAATAATCCCAATTATTTCATTGTTCAGCCTGAGCTGAGCCCAGCCACCCCCGCTCCTGCAGAACTGCTGGAAAGGAAAGGCTGTTCCTGACAGGGAAAAACTGGTGGGCATTAATGCTGTGAGCAGCAGCTGAGGGGATTGAGGCTTTGGGGGGGCTGCTCTACCTGCAGCCCCCAGGTGCCTCTCCAGGACATCCCAAGGTTCATCAAGTCCAGTTCCAGTTGATGTATGGCAGGGCCTGTTGCAGTAGACAAAGAGTGACAGTTTTAAACCAAAAAAAGGCTGATTTAAACTGGATAAAAGGAGGAAATTCTTCCCCATGAGGTGGAGATGCCCTGTCACAGGGTACCCAGAGGAGCTGTGGCTGCCTCATCCCTGGAAATCTTCAAGGCCAGGCTGGACAGGGCTTGGAGCAACCTGGACTAGTGGTAGGTGTCCCTGCCCATGGCAGGGGGTGGAACTGGCAGATTTTTAAGGTCCCTTCTCACCCAAACCATTCCAGCGTTCCACAACATTGCTGAAGCCCAGACTGGCAGCATGGGGCTGATCTGGCTCTGCCTGCCAAGGACGCCCTGGAGGGGCAGCTGCTGATGGGATGTTCTCCTGGAGGGATGGAGGGATAGCTGGGGGGGCCTCATCTTACAAAGAGGACCCTCAAAGCAGCCGAGCAAGATCTGTGTGCGCCGGATGCACAGCGGGACCTCGGGTGCGGCGGCTCAGACTCGCTCGTGCCGGGGTGTACTGGTGTATTTTGATCCTTTTTCTTGCCAATGTTATTTTAATCCGCTTTTCTCTCACATCAAACTCCTCTTTCTGCAGAACACAGAGAGGCATCGGGTTTGTGCCCTTTGTGATTGGTAGCAAAGGGCTGCGATAGCGCGTTTTTCCTTTAGAACTGGAGGTTTTATCCCTGTGATAACTTTAGCTTCGCCACAGTCATCATTTGGGCTTCTCAACTGGCTCAGATGAGTGCAGGGAAAATGCTTCCCACATTTATTAGAGGAAAAAAGGGTTGGGTGTTCTTAGGAAGATTCCCACTCCTGTTACCCAGGAGTTACCTGGTGGCTCAGGTGGGTTTGATAAGCAGCTGAGTTCAAACTGAAATCATTTTCTGCCTCCATCTGAGGTGGGCTGTGGCTTTATCAGATTCCAGATCAAGGTGTTGGTTGGCACCACTTCCTGGGTGGATGATCGCCAGGAACAGCCTGGTTTTCCTGGGAGCTGCACAGTCAGAGGGAACCCTTTCCCTCCAAAGCCTCTGTTTCCCACATAGAAAATAACATGTAGGGAACGGTCTTTTCAAATGAAGGAAGGATTAAGGCACAGCAAGAGCTGATTTGCCAAAGGGCACCCGGGGAAGTGGTGATGGATCAGAGAGGGAAGTGGAATCCTCTGCTCAGCCTGCGCCTGCCCCACCACCCTTTTCCTTCCCTGCTCCCTGGCTGCCCAGGTCTTATGGGATAACCAGGACTTGGATTTCCATCCTCTTAAAAGAGGCAATTTAAGGAGCTTTCCAGGGGAGCAGAGCTGCAGGTCACCTCCTCGCCGCTCAAGATGTTTTTCTCCCCCTTTCTCCATCCTCGTGCTCCTTCAGAGCCTCTGCTCTCCTCCTTTCCCAGCGCTCAGAGCCATTTTCCCAGCTTCAAAAGGTTTCCTAATTACCCTAATGAGGTCAGGAGAGACCAAACGCTTCTGTGACTTAAAGCAGGGGTGGGAAGGGCTTGGAAGGGGGGAAATATCCCGACTGGTGCCTGAACGAGGTGTCTCGGGAAGGCGGTGTCTCCCTCTCCACATGTTCCCCCTACCTTCCCATCTCCAGCAGAAAAAAAAAAAAAAAAGGAAATGTGGACAGAAGGTCTCAAATGTATCAAACAGCTTTTAAAAAGAAATTCCTTTTGCCTGTCAAAAGAACAAACAGATACACCAAAAACTGTCAGAATTAGTGTTGGAGTAATTGCAGCAGCTCTCCAAGGTTAATGCTCCATTAACGAGCAGCTCTCACGCAGCTAAAAGCCAGGACGAGACAGGTTGTCAAAGGCTTCCAGGAGATTAAAGCACTGCGTTCCCAGCCAAACTCTCCCGTGGATGTTGTTTGGGAGGGAGGGAAGGGGGGTGTTTGTGGGGTGGAAGCATCACCAGCCCTGGCGTTGGCGGAGAAGCGCGACCCGGAGCCCAGGGATGGTTTCCAGGCCTCGGTGAGGTCGCTGCCCCTGGGGCCTCACTCGGTTTTAAACACTCCAGGAATTTTTCAGCACCTTTAGGCCGAGGTTTAAATGTGTCCTGAGGGCAGCCTCGGGTCTGTGGGATCTGTTCTGGTTGCCAAGAGGAGTGGGGCCGGGGGAGTGGGGTGCTGGGGGCTCTGACACTTCAGGAATTAATCCTGCCTGGGTTTCAGCCAGCCCAGGCGATTCCTTGTGATCCCAGCATAATTTGGAATGGGTTTGGGGCCTGATTTCATCTTCAGGCCAGTGCAAGACTCATTTAAATAGAACTGACTTTGATTGTTCTTTTGTAGAAGAAAGGAAAACCATTCCAAACTCCCAGTGAGGAAGCATCACCTGGGGGAGTGTGATCCAGTGGTGACAGACCCAGCAGCAGCTTTGGGATCACCTTCCAGGGGGATCTGGGTGTTCAGCACCTTCCAGCACTGCAGTGACTGCTCATGGTGGATGTGGCTCTGAGCTCAGGGTTTTGTAAAGCAGAGCTTGGCCCAGGAGTACCCTGGCAATTGGGATTGTCCTGTGGAGGGCTGGGAGTTGGACATTATGATCCCTGCAGATCCCTTCCAACTCAGGATATTCCATGATCCTGTGATTCTAAAGTGTGTTTTGAGTGGGAAGAGGCAGTTCCATTCCACAGCTTTGGAAATGTGGTGCTGAGGGCCACCCTGGGCCATTTCCATCGCAGCTTCCCCGTGTGTGAACAAATTCCCCCTCATAAAGTGCCAGTGGCCTCCTGCTGCTGCTCGTGATCCCATGTCCTGTGTCCAGGCTGTGGCTGGTCACACCTTCCCTGTGGGGTGTGTTGGAGATCCCTGCCAGGACCAGGACTTTGTTCCACGGCCACTCCATGGGATGTGGGAGCCATTCCCACGCCTCAGTGCAGCAGCCTGGGTGGAGAAGGCTGATGAGGGAATGAAAAAGGAGAGAAAAATAATCCAAGTGGTGAGGCTGAGCCTTGTGAAGGGGCTGGGGGAGAGCAGGGAGGTCCTGCAGTGCCAGACCCATCTGGGGGGGACACTTTGGAGATGTGGCTCCAGCAGCAGGGACACAACGTCCCCTCGTACCCCTGGAAGCAGCTGCACCCCCATAATGTGGGACTGGGGACCTGAGCCTGGGGTCCAGGGTGGGATCTGCAGGATAAAGGGCCAGGTTTGGGTAGTGAATGGGAGTTGACTCAAGGGAGGTGTGAGAGGCCTTTGGAAGGAGCAGCCATGGGCAGGGGAGATGAACAATGATTAGGGAATTAAACCTTTCCCGTGCTCCCCTTTCCCCACCCCAGTACAATTTGTAAGGATCAGACCTGGGGTGCAGCAGGACCAGACGGGGTGAGTCGTCTGTACAAGAGCAAAACAAGCTCCTGCCCAGCCCCTGCCTCTTCATTAAGTCGATTTGCATTCCTAATCTCCATTTGCCGTTATTATTTTCCCCCTTGTGCCGAGTGCGGGAGATTTGCATAAAGTTCCTTTTTTCTTGTTTTTATTCACGCTCAAGGTCAGAGACTCGGTGAGACACTGACGAAAACAATCCCCTCCTCACCCTCCTTTAATTCTTTGCAGAAACATGTCCTGGAGATTTTAACATAACAATTGCTGGCGAAGGAAGGGGGGACCCTGCACGGAGCCCTTGGTGGGGGGAACCTGAAGGGAGCCCTTGGAGGGAGGAGACCCCAACAGAGCCCTTCCTGTGCTGGAAACGAGATGCCCAAAGGAGAGATGCAAATCCATGACAAGAAGAAAGGGGGAGATGGATCTGGGAGTGGCACCAGTGGTGCCTCATCCTGCTGAAATGGGAGAGCTGGTCCAGTTCTTTTGGAGCCATGGCTGGAGCAGAGCCTGTGCCAAACCCTCTCCGAGCTGGGAGCACCAACCCAGCACACCCAGATCCTGTGCCCTGACCAGGACACCTGCTTGGTTCCTACTCTGTGTTTTCACAGGGAATGGTGCTTCCCTGGGGCAGTTCTTTATCCCATTTCTTGTCTGGAATCCCTGGAGTTGGGGGATGCCCCATTTGGGGATGCTTGGGACACCTTGGGCCCTTGCAGTAGTGGGAGTGGGAGCTCTGTGATTGATTTCTGAGCTTGGGAAGGGACAGTGGTCTCTCAGAGAGAGCTCCAAATCCTCTTGTTCCTGCTGTGATGCTTCATGGTGTTCCTCACTGTTCCCATAGGGAGCAGGGCTGGGTGATGGGGCTCAGGCATCGCCCCCACCTCCAGACATTGGGCCAAGGACAGCAGCCCCTCCCAAGGAATCCAGTTTCCCTGTGGCTGCTTAAAGGAAGAAGGAAAAACTCTCAGCCAGCTGCTCAGGGGCACGTGTGGAGCAGCCCTTTCCCCCCATGGAACAGTCCTGATTTCCGGATTTTTCCTGTTTTTCACAGATCTGGCACTGCATTCAGAGCCTGGGATGGGGCACAAGGGACGTCTGAGCTCTGAGTGTGCCCAATGGATTCTGAACCCCTTAAAAGGGGGAAAATCCCTTTTTAGCCCCAAGATGTTGGCAGATTCTGAGAGGCAGCAATCTAGATTTGGGAAGGAGGGAGTGAGGAATTGTTTCCTTTTCACATGCTGGAGCTGTGATGATTTTAATGTGTCCAAATCATGGGAATCCCGGGGTTTGGGCATGCCTGAGCTATCCTGGGGGGGCTGGTGAGTGACTGGATGGTGGCAGATGGTGGCTTGTGAGGGTGGTGGCCCAGCTGCTCCCGAGTGACCTGGATGGGAATGGGGAGGGGTTAACTTTAGGAGCAGAGGAATGTCAGATGGCTGGGCTGATGATGGGGCTGGCAAGAGCCGGGAGATGAGTTTTGTCTGGTGCTGCAAGCACAGAAATATGTCTTATTTCCCACAACTGGGAGGTGCTTTTTTCCTGAGGATGCTCCAGGGCTCTCAGCTCCCGTGATGTGAGTGTTTTCATGCCCCTTTAATGCTTCACTAAACAGTTTGAGCTGCTGCCTCTTAATGCCCCAGCAAGGCACAGAACGCTCCAGAGCGGAAAGAGCAGCGAGGAAGGAGGGTGATAGAAAAGAGAAGAAAAGAGGCTGTGAGGAGACACAAAACCAGGGAGAAGTCACCTTTTCCCTTGCACATCCCTGCTCCTTGCTGGTGTGAAGGCAGCTGGATGCTGAGGGTCCCTCCAGCATCTGCTGCTCCTCCAGGGAGGAGCTGGGCTTCGCTCGCCCTCTCCCTGCCCTTCCTGGGCTCTGTCTTGCACCACTGGGCACATGGGGGGGGGGATGAAAGTGGTCCCTGTGCCACTGAAGGGGACATTGAGGGGCAGATATTTGGAGCCTGTCAGGATTCTCCTGACCTCTGGCTCCCCTGGTGAGCACAACAGGACAGACCTCCATCGGATGGATCTGTGCCCTGCAGCCCACGCTGGTGATCCCAACCCGCTGTCCTCACTGGTTGTGTGCTTCCCAAACTTTGGGAGAGGCCAAGGACAGGGGAAAATAAAGAAAGATTTCGAGTTTTGACCCACCCAGGAGAAGTTTGGCCTCCTCCCGCCCTGCTCAGAGGGGAGCCGCCGGCTCTCCTGCTCTTTATTCAAGTCACTGCATCCCCTGCACTCCGTGTCCCCTCCCCGGCACCGCTTGCCCTGCAGTTTGATCCGTAAGTACCAAAGGTACCGCCTCGGGCTGCCACATCGGCATCCTCGGTCGCCATAGGAACGGGAGCTGGGGGTCCCCCGCGCCCGCTCCCCCGGGGCCCAGCTCCGGGGGCTGAGCTCCAGCGAGCCTCTGAAGCTGGGCTGCTCAAGGCCGGGGGGAGCGGGCTGTGCCAGCCTGGGAGGGAGCGGGAGCGGCCGCCGAGCCCCGGAGCACAAAGACAGAGGTTATTGGTGTCAAAGAACCCGCAGCTCCAGAGGCTGAGCCGCGGCTACAGCTGCTCTTAGCAGAAGGGAGTGAAAACCGGCAGGAGGGAAGGGGAGAGCTGGGAATCAGAGCCAATTATTGCCAGGGGGGTGGGAGGAAGAGGAGGAAGGTGATGGAGATGTCAGCGGTGGGGAGGGCAGGGGGGAGGATGAGGCTCAGGGCTCGGTTCATCACTGATCATGCAATCATTGAATATCCTGGGGGGAAGGGATCCACGAGGATCATGGAGCCCAGGTCCCGGGGATGTGTAGTAGGACCTGTTGCCGTAGGACAGGGGTGATGGTTTAAAACTAAAATAGGATTGATTTAGACGAGGTATAAGGAAGAAATCTGTCCCTGTGAGGGTGGGGAGGCCCTGGCACAGGGTGCCCAGGGAAACTGTGGCTGCCCCATCCCTGGAAGTGCCCAAGGCCAGGTTGGACGGGGCTTGGAGCAACCTGGGACAGTGGAAGGTGTCCCCGCCCACGGCAGGGGGGTGGGACTGGGTGATTTTAAAGATCCTTCCATCCCAAACCATCCCGGGAATTCGTGACTCATAGAATCATTTAGGTTGGGAAAGACCCTGAGGATCTGTGCTCCTGCCCACACAGCTGCTGTCCCCGATGTTTGGGAATTCAAGCAGCCCTGGGGCTTTGAGCCTTGGCTGTGGGTAACCTGGGGGCAAAGGCAGCTCTTCCCTGAGGGGAGACAGCCCCGAGGCCGCTGCTGGTGGTCCCCACTCCCCACCCCCGGTGAGTGACGTGCGGAGCCGCCCGACTCCCCCGAACCACCTCCACTCCCTAATTGCTGACAGTTATTTACTGTAAAGACAGGAGCACACGCACCACCGGCTCTGACAACTCGTGTCAAAGCCCCGCCAGAAACTATCGCTTTACAGCTTTATTCATTGCCCCTTTTTTTTTTTTCTTCCCAAACAGATCTATTCCCTCTCCCCTCCGGGCGCCGCGCTCCTGCCGGCGGCCGTGCTGCGCCGTGGGGCTCCGTGCCCAGACCCCTCCCTGGAGCCCCCCCTTTCCCGGTCCATGCCTGGCTGGGCACTGACGGACGGGTGCAAACGGAGGCTGGCGGAGCCCCCCGCACGCTGCCGTGTTTATTTGCTGTCTCTCAGCCCCTCGATGTTCAAACATAATTGGTTCTGCTCGGCGCGGTAAACACTGATGTGTCGCATCAGCGAGCCGGAAGGGCACCTACACGCAATTAAAATAATTGGGCGCGTACCTGGCTCTGATCCCCCCCCCTCCCCGACGCTGTTCTCCCTTCATCTCCTCCTCTCCATCCTTTGTTCAATCCTGTCAGCCCGTCCCACTCCCCACAGCGCCCATTCTCTGCCGGGGCGGGGTGAGGGGGTGCCCCGTGGAGTGGGAGGTGTCCCACGGAGAGGGGCATCCAGCACCGCTGGCCTTGGCCTCGGCACAAGTGCAGGATGAGTTCTCCGATGAGGGAGATGATATTCCAGCCCAGACCCATGAAATATAATGAAGGCCCGAGGGACTGTACCAGCTCCTCAGTTAAAAATGATGCTGTTATATTTAGACAAGGTAACTGGAGGCCCCTCCGGACAGCGCTGAGTACAATTTTTTGTCTAATGATTCCATAATCTGATATAATATCGGGCCTGTAAGACATAATGAAGACCTGGGGGAGTTTACATCTTCGCAGCTTTAAAGGGTCCCCGCTCGGGGACGCGGCCAGGTGGAGGTTTGAACTTTGATGCAGTCAAACGTGTTTTTCTCTGGGTTTGTTTGACATGATTGAGGGAATCCAGCAGCCACAGGGAGAGGGAATAGAGCAAGTGCAGCCATGCTCACACCAACCCTGCAGCCGGTGCTTGTGCTGAGGGGGGGGCACCAGGAGGGTTTGAGGGGCCCAGCAGGGCTGTGCTGGGATCTGCGTGGAGGTGGTCACAGTAGTGGGGGCTTCAGGAGATCGTGGTGGTCTTTGGGAGGTTTTGGTGGTCTTTGGGAAGTTGTTGTGGGTTCAGGAGGAAGTTGTGGTGGTGTTTAGGGGCAGTGATGCCTCCAGAGTGGAGCAGCCAGGCCCTGCTGTGGGCAGGGCCGAGTGAGAGTGCTCCCACCCCAATTCAAACTCTACTTTTGCCAACCCCTGAGACGGAGCTTTTGGTGCTTTGAGCTGTTTTGGCCCAGCCTGGGGAGCTGCTCATGGTGGTGCTCCTGGGAGCAGCACAGCAGTGCCAGGCTGGGCACAGCAATGCTCCCTCTGGCTTCTCCCACCTCTCCCAGGGTGAAACCCAGCTCAGCCCCACTCCCTGTGCCACGATCCAGAACTGAGACTGCCATCAGGGCTGGGAGAATGGGGCTGGCAGAGCCCGTGCCACGCTTTGCTGAGCAGTTGATCACAGGCTGATCACAGGGTGAGAGTCAGGATTAGGGTGAGGGTCCTTTGGTGACGGCCACACAATGGAGTGACTTTTCCCCCAAAACACACAGCGACACCAAACACCTCCAGCATCAGCATCACCAGTAAATCTCCCAGCCGTGTCCATTTGAGAGCAAATCCTTCACGGATCCTCACCTGGAGGAGGCAGTGGTGATACCTCCATTGTGTCTGCTGAGTGCCGGCAGAGCCGGGCTGGATGCTCCGGGACCGTTCCTGGTGTGCTCTTGTCTGGGTATCCGTGCCGGGAGATAACCTAATCCCATTTAGCCTCGGAGAGAGCCGGCAGATCCCTCCCCTGGGAGCCGGTGCGCGGCGGGGGGTGGTCTGTAATGAATTCCCATCATTCCAGCACAAAGGGAGCTTACAGGAGCTCTCGCCTCAGAAAATATGAGGGTCGCTGCCCTATCATCCCTCCGAGACATCCGTCGTAGTTCAGTGATTCCCGGCTGCTGACAGGCAGCGGCCCTGGGAGGCAGAGCCGGGCCTCGCCTTCCCTGCTTTTTTCCTGCCTGGAAAATGTCTTTTTCTGCCAAACGAAGGGATTTAATGCCCTGCCTGGGGCTGTGCTCGCCCGTCACCCACCCGAGCAGGTGTGTGGCCCTGTGGGACAACACCCCGCGGCGCCCATTCTCCTTCACCCGCTTTGTTATTGATGTGTATTCCAGCGGCTCCTCGGGGATCCCGGTGGGAAAACCCTGCCCCGAGTCCTGCGGGGGCTGAGAGGCGCCTCAGCCACGGGATGGAAGCTGGGGGACGATGCTGTGGTGGTCGCTGGGGAATTGTGCCTGCAGACCCCAGGGTCAGCTTTGGGGGTGCTTGAGGAGCCACCCGGGGGTCTCTGTGACAGGGAGGCTCCAGGGAACCATTCGCCCTGCCAGGGCTTGTTCCAGCTCTCTGCTCTCCCTTCCTTTTCACCTTTATTTTTTAATTTTTCCCCCCCGTCATGGAAAAACCACACGGTGGAACCTGCCCCCTCCAAGCCGGGTTTTCCTGCGGCTCCGTGGCTCGGCCGGGATGTCTCACCTCGGGAGCTGCCAATCCGTCTCTGTCAAGCTGTCAGCCCGGAGCGCGGGCTGGAGCCGCTGCAATTCAAAGTGGATTAACTCCTCGGGCTGCCCTCCCTCCCCCCGCCCCTCCCCATTCCACTTGGGTGGGTTTTGGCCGAACAGAAAACGCTTTTCCCCTGCGCTTTCCATATTCAAAAGCTCCCGGAGCGCAGCCGGATGGCAGCGGGGGCCGCGGGGCCGGGGGCTTCAGGCCGGCGTGCGGGGCCGGTGGCCGTGGGAGAGGGACACGGTGGCCGTGGGAGCGGGACACGGTGGCCGTGGGAGAGGCACACGGTGGCCGTGACACCGCGCTGTGTCCCTTTAGCGCCGCTAATGGGGTTCTGGGAAGGATCTGTGCAGGAATGAGGGCTCCCCAGAGGGGTGAGGGGCTGCAGACCCTCCCCAAAACTCCCGGCTGTTCGGCTGCTTGTCCCCAGAGGGCTGGGGGGCTGCAGGACTGGGGGGTGCAGAATTGGGGGGATGCCAGATTGGGAGGGCTGGAGGCTGCAGGGTTCTGGGGTTGAGGGCTACGGGACTAGGAGCATACAAGACTGGGGGGGCTGGGGGCTGCGGGGCTGGGTGGGCTGTGGAGCCACCATCTGTGGGGGTCTCTGATTTCCCCGGTGGTCAATTCCCGCAATCCAAGGGGCCGGGGCTGTGTCGCATTAGCGGCGACCCGAGTGCACGGTGACAACCCCGGGGGGCGGCGAGGGGCACCGGCACTAGAGGGGGGTATTGCCTAAGCAATGCGGTGCTGCCGCTCCGCCGCCGCCGCCTCAGTTTTGGGGCGAAACCGCAGGATTTTGGCCCTTGGCGGTTTCCCGGCTGCTTTTCCAGGTGTCGGCTGCGCTGGTATCCAGGTGCGGTCCTGCATCGATCCCGCCCCCTTCGCGAGGGGGCTGTGGGTTAATTCATGGTTGGAAATCGCTTTGGGGACGCTGCTGCGAGCGGGCGCTCTGGTGCCACCGCCCCCGATGGCCGAGGGACAGCGGTCACCAAATGCCACCGAGCCGAGGCGCTCTCTCTTGGCAGCTCGGCTCCGGGGTGGATTTTGGGGCTGGGTTTTTAACGAGCATCGGAGGAGGCGGCAGAACGCGCCCGGTGCTGCTGGGGGAAGGTGTGAACTGCCCCGGGAGAGGCGTGTCCGTGCCCGGGCTGCGGAAGGGGTTTGGGTGTTCCAGGGCTCCGGGTTCCCACCCCAAACCTCAGGCTGTGGCTCTCTCCCACCCCGCTGGAGGGGAGACACTGCCCGGGATCCCGGGGGCGCCACACAGGAGCTCGGGGTGCGCCTACATTTGGGGTTTTGCAGTGGGGTTTTGCAGTTTTTCATATCTGTGGCAGCTTACTTTGTGTCCTGAATAAACTGGCAGCTCAGGGAACCTGGGAGGCTCCAGGACGCAAAATTGGGGAGCTAGAGCTGTTCCATGGTCTGGCACATTGATGGGTGTCCCACAAGCCTGGGGATCCTGAGGGATGGGCCCTCCCTCAGCCATTGGGGGATCGGAGCCTTTGGATGGGATTGGAGTCCATGGATGGGGCCTGGTGCCTGTGGATGCCACACAATGCCAGGGACCCCTTGGCTGGGGGCATCAGTACCACCCTCTTGCCTCCATGCTGGGCATCTGGATCCTGCTGCCAGCTGGGATTTCCTGTCACACTGATCCCTTCCAGTTTGGGAAGCTCCAAGGGACCCACCCAGGCCCCTTTTTTTCCTGTTGCAGCTCCACTCCCATCAGCCTGGCTCTGCCCTGTGCCAGCTCTTCCCAGCCCTTTCCCTGTGACTCCTCACCTTTTTAGTGGGAAGGGTTTTTTTTGTCGGTAGCAAATATTTTCCATAATTTCCTGGCCGATCCAATTAATGCAGAGGAAGGCGGGTGTGAATTATCCCTCCCTGCATCCAGCCTTGCCCCCTGCATGGAGCTGGGGGCTGGAAATTGCAGGATTTGCAGTAATTAAGGCAAATAGTTGGTTTTGTTTGGTTAGAAAAACAACCCGGTGCTGTTTGGAGAAGCCAGAAAAATCCTGGAAAAGGTTTTCCTTCCCGTTAGCAGGAGTGGGGAAGGAGAAGTCGTTCCATGCAAAGCAGGGCTGGGCCCGCCCTCGCCTGGGGCAGGAACGTGTTGGGACTGATCCTGGCTGGGAGGGAATGCTCCAGAGCAGGTGTGGGGCTGCTCCTGCCTGATCCCAGTGGATCACCTCATTTCCCAGGGAATTTCATCTGGGATCCCCCCACAGCTCCAGTAGAACTGAACTGGGATGCACTGGGTTGAACTGGGCCAAGCTGGGATGCACTGGGTTGAACTGGGATGCACTGGGATGTACTGAGCCAAGCTGGGATGTACTGGGATGCACTGGGTTGAACTGGGCTGAACTGGGTTGAACTGGGATGCACTGGGATGTACTGAGCCAAGCTGGGATGTGCTGGGATGCACTGGGTTGAACTGGGCTGAACTGGGATGCCCAGGATTGAACTGGGCCGAGCTGAGACGCACTGAGTTGAACACGGCTAAACTGGGATGCACTGGGCCGAGTTGGGACATACTGGGTGGAACTGGGATGCCCTGGCCCAAGCTGGGATGCACAGGGAATCTCAAGCCAGCCAGTGCCCATTGGTGACCCCACCACCCATGGTCAGCACGGTGCCCTTTGGATCATCCCTGGGATTGCTCTGTGAAGTGGCAGCTCTGGATTTTGCCGTGCCCCTGGAGCTGCCCCTGGAACGTGGCTCTGCCAGGGCTCTGCCAGGGCTCCCACTGCCATCCCCAGGCCGGGAGGAACCACGGCCAACCTTCCCAGAGAGCCCAGAAAGGCTTTTAGTGGCTTGGCTGGAGAAATGGAAACAAATGAAGTTGACAGACAAGTGTCCGGGTTTATGGCAGCGTCCGCTGACAGGAGGGAGATTGGCTGTCGGGGGCTTGATGGAGACGGATCCTGATGGGAGCAGGATGAAGAGATGGATAACCTTGATGGAGCTGCGGCGCGGGAGGATGCTCTGGCGGCATTATTCCAAAATAATTTGGTTTCTATTTGTTTTCCTTTGGGGTGGGGGGGAGGGATGCGGAGCCCCACAGTCCGTGGAGTTTTTTCCTAAACAGATTTGTTAAATAAATAATGAGGAGGATCCATATTTTATTTATATGCCACCTCTCTGTGTGGCACTGGAGGTGTTTTACACTGGGCCGCTCCCTCCCTTTTAGCACGGACAAACTCCAAAGAGCTCCTGAGATGGAGATGGATTTACAGGGATATTTGGATGCTGAGCAGAAGGACAGGCAGCGGGATGTGCTGGAACTGCTCCTCCTGATGGACTTAATGGGCACCTTGGTGCTTTGTGAATCCAACTGGAAGCATCTTTGCATCTGGAGGCACCTGAGGAATTCTGGTGGGAGCCAGCCCTGGCTCCCTGGCTCAGGGGGGATCTAAACACCCGGGAGGACACTCCAGGACACCCAGGGGGACATTCCATGGCTGCTGGAGAGGAGGGTCCGGAATCCATCCGTGTTCACTCATGCTTCTGAAACAGTTTTTAAAACCTGGGGGGATCTAGGGGGGTCTGGGAGCAGAGCAGGTCTTGTCCAGCCCCCCTGAACAGCCCAAAAGGAATGTCCTTGCACAGGGATGTGACTCCAGGGCCATGGATGGTCCTGGCTTGGGGATGTGGCTCTGGCACTGTGGGGTGTCCTTGCTCAGGGATGTGGCTGGGTGGCACAGCTGTGACCAAAAATTCCATTGGATTTTTCCTGTTCTCCCCAAGGTCTGTCCTCCCCAGAGCTGGACATGGCACCACAGCAGCTCCAGGCCTCTCTGTTATTCCCATCACTGTTTTCCAAGATTTCAACAATGCAGAGTGATTCCTTAACATAGATTATTGTTGAATTTATCCTTATATCAGAGGTGAAAAAATGTCCCTGCAGAGGCAGGGGGGAGTCTCCCTGTCACCGTCTGTCTTTCCTTGGCACCTGTGGGTCACAGGACATGTCCCTGTCCCCATCCCTGTCCCCTCCAGTGCAAGCCCCTCATTACTCTTTCCAAGCGTTTCCCTCCCGTTGACCCCCCGGGCACCCCAAAACCCCCCATCAACCCATCCCTTCCTCAAGGTAATGGACCCCCAAACCTCCCTCCTGCTTCCAAAGCCCCCCCACCCACTCATGTGACCCCCATCCAAAATCCAAATCCCCTGCCAGTGAACCGCTCCCCTTTCCAAAGCCCCCCCGCCGGTGTGACCCCCCCCTTTCCAAGGCCCTCCCAGCGCCCCCCCCTTTCCAAAGCCCCTCAGCCCAACCCGCTGCGACCCCCGCCGCTTCCAAAGGCCCCCCCCGGCCGCTGTGACCCCCCCTTGCGGATCCCCCTCCCCCGGGGTACCGGTTCGTTCATCCCGCCGGTGTCACCCTCCCCCCCCTTGTGCCCCCAGCCCGGGGGGCCACCGCCCTCCTGGGGATGTCACCGCGGGGCTGGGACAGCGTGGCCCCTCCTGGGCAGCCTCGTGCCCACCCACGGCCGCCAGAATGTCCCTGTCGCCCCCCACGCACCCACCCACGCACCCATCTGCTCGCGGGGACACCCCCGCAGCCCCCGCAGCCCCCCCAGGGCAGCGGCGACATCCGCAAGCCCCCAGCCCACGGAGCGTCCCCCCCAGCCCGGCCCCGCTCAGCACGGAGCGGCCGCTAATCCTCATTAAGCCGCTCATTAGCGGCTCGGGGGCCGCCGTGAGCGGGCGAGGGGGCAGCAGGGGCGGGGGGCGGGGGGCGGCAGCGCCGCTGCTGCCGTGGGAAAGGAGGGGCTGGCCCAGGGTCCCCAGGGCAGGGGGGTCCCCAGGGGTGAAGGGGTCCCCGGGAATGAAGAAGTCCCTGGGAGTGAAGGGTCCTCAGGACAGTGGGGTCCCCTGGAGGTGAAGGGTCCCCAAGAGGTGAAGGGTCCTTAGGGGTGAAGGGTTTTTAGGGGTGAAGGGTTTTTAGGGGTGAAGGGTTTTAGGGGTGAAGGGTTTTTAGGGGTAAAGGGTTTTAGGGGTGAAGGGTTTTTAGGGGTAAAGGGTTTTTAGGGGTGAAGGGTTTTTAGGGGTGAAGAGTTTTTAGGGGTGAAGGGTTTTTAGGGTGAAGGGGTCCCAGGGGTGAAGGGTTTTTAAGGGTGAAGGGTTTTTAGGGGTGAAGGGTCCCCCATGGGTGAAGGGTCCCCAGGGCAATGAGGTCTTTGGGGTCTTTGCTTTTCTGTCCTGGCCCCATGAACGATGTCCTGTCCTGTCCCTGTACCCCCTCAGCACTCCCTGCTGCTGTCACCTGCGAGGTCCCTGTGCCCTTGTCACCATCCCAAATGTCCCTGAGAGCCCAGCACCCCCCAAGGGGTCCGGGCCGACCCCCTGAGTGGGAGGTCCCTGCCCAGCACCCACAAATGGGGTTGGGGGGTCACCAGCTGCAAGGGGGATTGACTGGAGCCAGAATTCCCCCTGATGCCAATCCCTGGGGGATCCAGAACCTTCCCAGCACCGGGAGCAGCAGCTGAGGAGCCCCCACCCCTTTCTGACCCCACTAATGAGGGGGTCCCAGCCCTCCCCGCCACCCCACAGCCAGGGGCTGTGACTCCCCACACCCCCAGCCCCAATCCCAGCCCCATGGGGGCACCCAGGGTGTGCGGGGGGCAGATTTGGGAACACCCAGCTCCCATGGGTGAGGGGCTCTGAGCCCCCTGGCAGGGGGGGACTGGCACTTGGGGACACCCAGGGTGTGCATGGGGCAGATTTGGGGACGCTCAGCACCCATGGGTGAGGGGCTCTGAGCCCCCTGGCAGGGGGGGATTGGCACTCCGGTTACCGAGCAGCGGCACGGGGGGGGCGGGGGGTGCCCGCGCCTGCTCCGCGCTCCTCAACCCCCCCCGGGAGCGCCCCCAGCCTCATCCCACACCCTCACACCTTCCCCCGCGCCCGTCCTCCCTCCCCACCCGGGATTCACGTGGGGAGAGCGGCGGCAGCGGCGGGGGGGGCGCGGGGGGGACGCGCAGAAGGAGCCGCCGCTGCCGCCGCCCACCCGGCTCGTGCGGGAACACGCGCGGCCCCGGGGGGGACACGGGCCCGGCAGGGGGCTGCGAACCCCAGCGGGTGGCCCCGAACCCCAGATCCTACCGGGGAGGGCACGGGGTGCAGGGGTGGGGCTGTGGCCCCATGGATGTGGGTGCAGGATTTTGGGGTGGGGCTGTGACCCCATGGATGTGGTGCAGGATTTTGGGGTGGGGCTGTGATCCCATGGATGTGGTGTAGGATTTTGGGGTGGGGCTGTGACCCCATGGATGTGGTGCAGGATTTTGGGGTGGGGCTGTGATCCCATGGATGTGGTGTAGGATTTTGGGGTGGGGCTGTGACCCCATGGATGTGGTGCAGGATTTTGGGGTGGGGCTGTGATCCCATGGATGTGGTGTAGGATTTTGGGGTGGGGCTGTGACCCCATGGATGTGGTGCAGGATTTTGGGGTGGGGCTGTGATCCCATGGATGTGG
>VZUI01052306.1:0-21630 GCA_013401135.1 Cettia cetti | reverse complement strand
TTCCTTTCCTTTCCTTTCCTTTCCTTTCCTTTCCTTTCCTTTCCTTTCCTTTCCTTTCCTTTCCTTTCCTTTCCCCCTCTATCCTTTTATTTTTAGTTTTCTCTATGGTTTACAGTCCTTTTTACTGCAGGATGCAGCTCTCTGTTTTGCCAATACATTTTAAAACTTCTTAAGAAGTAAAAAGGTCTCTGAACAGTCTCTAGTTGTGCTTTAGCTGTCTAATTTGTTTCTCTTTTACACAGTTTAAAAAATTACATCCCTTTTCTGTTTGATCCGGAGATGTTACAAAGAAAACTATGTACTGTAGTATTTTGACATGTAACTCTGATAAGTGACTTATATAAACAAAGGAGGGGAGGGGGAAGCTGACATTTTTAAGAGTTTGGGGGAAATAAGGTATCTTTCAGAGCTGCTGTAGATATTTCCTTTGGTTTTTTTTTTTTTTTTTATTTTTTTTTTTTTTTTTTTTTTTTTTTTTTTTTTTTTTTTTTTTTTCTTCTTCTTTCTCCTTCTAGGGAAGATTTATAACTTTAAACTCTTATTGACCAAAGTTGAAACAGTGATGTAAGAGGCTTGAAGCTGAAGGGTATCTTGACTTCTAAAGAAGGCCTTGAATTTGGTTTTCTCCAGGCCTTTTCTATACAGCTGACAAATAGTTAACATTTTGATATGGTTTTTTCCATATGCTATTTTTTTCTTATCTGATTTTAACCTGATTTGTTATTTGACATTGACCCGTTTCTTATAGATGAAAGATGGTAAATGGCAGGATTTCACCTTTGACAGTTACAAAGGAAGCAGATCCACCAACTTAGATCAATACATCAAGGTGTTTAAAATATGTCTGACTATATCTTTGACTGTTGGTGACAGTTACGGGATTCTGGCAGTGACATTTTACAATGACTTACAACAATACTGAAAATAATGTCAGCTAAAAAGAAAGTCAGGGAAAAGGTTGTCAGGTTGCTTCAGAAAGGAGAAGTAGGGAAATGATAATGCAATAAAAATTATTATAAGCATCTCTCTAAAATTACCCCGTTGATAAAGACATAAAGACTGTGTCTGAACCTAAAAATTGTTGATTAAGGGATTCATAGCCTTGGGCTTTATTAAGCTGATAATGTGGAGATCTGTATGTCATATTTTTAAAAGCAGGATAAACTTAATTCTCTCACACCAATTATTGAAGGGAAATGGGTCAAGATATTCCCTTACAAGACAATCAAGTCCTGGGGCTCCTGAGAAATTCAGGGGTGACTCCATGTCAGGATTCTGCATGTGACCAGTGGAGGTACTGAGACAGTAGGAGGGCATTAGGAAGGAGACATCAGTACTGCATTTGATGCACTGTTGCCCATCTATATCCATTCTTCACTGGAATGGTAGAGTTTGAGGAAATGTCAGGAGTTATATGCAGATCCCATCCACTGCTTCCTTACATGTCTTGGGAAGATGGTATATATCTTATGGTGATGTAAAAAACTTACATGGCCACAAAGAATATCAGAATAATCCAATTCATGTCAGAAATTTTCTTTTAAAAAATTTATTTGGATGAGTTTGAAATGTCTTTAAAACAGAAATTGCAGAGAGCAGAACTAAAAGGAAGAGCTCGATATAGTATCTGAGGCTTGTCAGTCAAGCAAAGAAGAGACAGAACAAACAGAATGCTTTATAGTCAAGAAGCATGAAGGCTACAAGAATGAATGTCAAATGGGCTACAGTAAATCCTGTATAAATACTATCAAATATTGCATTGGCAGAATTGGAGGAATGGAGGATTCTGAAGGTATTTTACCTGAAAATTATTTGATTCAGCATGCTCTGTCTCTGGAATTAGATCCCATGCACATCTCTTCATCTTTTCTTCCTCCAAATTATTGTGAATACCCTTTTCAGGTTGCTCAATTTATTCATGTCTTCTGTCTATCTGATCCTTTTGAATTCTGCAAGCCTGAATGACCAGTTCTGTGGTTATTATATGAGCTGTTTGATCTGGTCTCAGATGAACCTTTTATTTATAGCCTGGATGACTGAATGTAAGAGGTGAAACTGGATGGTAAACTCATTTCTGTTCTTTGGAAGAGTGCTTTGACTACAGGGTTTTAACACAAGAAACACATTTAATTGGGAAAGAATGAATTTTCCTTTTTTTCCCCCAGATATCTGCTTTTAGCATTAAGCATGCTCAGAACACATTGATTACATTCAGAATCCCATGGTCTCTGATACGAGTGAATCTCATTTATGAATTTTGGATCTTTATGGGAATAAAATTAAAGCTGCATGTTCAGGTCAGTTAAGATGATTGGACCAGTACCAGACTTTCACATGCCTAGATAACTTTGAGTTGAAAATATGACATGACAAAAGTGATTGAAACTGATGAATTCAGGTTTTATGGATTATTCTATGACAATTAAGCACTTAGAAATGAACTAACAAAAAATATGTGCCTCTTCATCTTTTTTAAGCTCACCACAGAAAGCCCTTGAAAAGAGCATGTTTGAAAGTAGAGGGATATTGATTTAGTCTGAAAAGAGGGTTCATGAGTTCCCAAGGAAGGAGAACAGATTAGGGTCATGTCAGAAAACATTTGTGAATTACTCAAGAAGCACATGCAAGGAGAAGGGAAGAACACTCACAGAAACAGCCACATGAGGTTTTATCTAGGAATAATTTGCCAACTGATATTTAGAAGAGTGTTGTGAGGACCAGAAAATGACCCACTGTGTTTCCAGTCAGAATAGTTCTTGTTTTTCCAATTAGTGGGGTTAATCATATGATAAATACACCAGAAAGGTACACCACTTGTTCCTCTGACTTCTATGGTTTTTGGACAGGTGACTCTTCAAACTCATCAAACATCTACAAATTACTGCTTATTCTAGTGTTTCATGTTGGTATTTTCAGAATACCTTGTCATGAAGGTGAAGCAGGATGCACGGGAGAGAGTCATTTAAGAAGATCATGGTACCATAGCTTCTGGAATTTTGGTGTGATCTCCTATTGCCAAATAAAATGTCAGATCCTGATAGGGTATCAAATGCAGTTGAAAGTTCCAAACATGAAGCGATGTCTGCTGTCGGAAGAGCATATTTCTGTACACACCCAGTTAAGATCCGGAATACTGTCAATGAAGATATCAAAGAACATATCTTTTGATATTTTGCTTGGAAGTTATAACACAACATGAGCCAGAAATAAGTTGCTATCCGCACTAAAAACACAGACAGCTGGCTGTAGGAATGCAGCTGAGAGTATCAGTGAAAATACACAAGGTATAGGAAAACACAAAGGGAGGGAAGGTTAACATCCTCTCCCTCTATTACAGACAAAAATGAAAGTAATTTTCCTCAGGTCATGATCCCTGTGCCTGTAAGCTGACATAACAGAGCAAGCAGAACCTCCACCCATTTCCACAAGGAAAGCAGCAGGTACATTGGTCAGCTTGGAACAAGTGCTCTGTGGCCATGAAAGATAACCTACTGTATATCATTAGTGAGAAACTAGGGATGTGAATGTGAAGTAGGATTGTGCAATGTGAAGTACTTGAATTTGGGGAAACAGAGTCAAAAGAAGCAGCACAGGCACTTAACATCCATCCATCCTTGTATTTGGAAAGAGTACTGTCAAGCATGTGACCTTAAAAGAAAATCCCTGTGGAAGAATGAAGACATCAGGAAAAAACCAACAAATTCTGTGGCTTTATTTTACCTGGAGATATCAAGTTACAACTAGATGCAACAAAACATAAGCTAATTGAAAGGATGGTTTGGGGCAACAAGGGCTCAGGATAGAATAGGAAACTGATCTGAGAAACTGACGTTTTGAAGCTAGTGATTAATACATGATGAATATAGTTAATAAGAGAGTACTCCAAGAAGCATTTTACTTTTAGGTGCAACAAATATACTATCAAAAACAGAATTTGTAACCAAACTTCCTAGTAATCAAGTAGCTCAGCTATTTCACTAAGTTGCAGAAGATGTGGAAAAAGAAAGATTTCTCACTAATGTGTTGCATAAATATTACATGCTTATTAATTTACCTATTTCTTACCATTCTTCAGGTGATGTGGAGTTAAATCAAAAGAAATTTCTTTGGGGGAAATGAAAGGAAATGAAACAATTATAAAATCAGGGAAGAAATGACAGATTTTTTTTTTTTTCCCAAAACCCCTTCAGAAATATATAGGTGAACAGATTTTAGATAATGCTATTTCATCTACTGTAATGAAGCTAATGACTTATTTTCTAGGGCAGTGAGACTGGGGGCAGAACTTCAGGCTGAAGGGACACCTTACAGTTAAATGTTGTTTCTAAAGAGGGAGATAGAAACAAAAAGAAGCTGAGTCAAACAGAATGCCCTGGTTTCTGTGATGTGCTCTCCTGGGTTGTCTGGCATTAGTCATGACCCCAAAAATATGCAGTTCCCCAATCTCAAAGAGAAGGTGCTGAGGCAGTGCATCAGTATTTTGTGTCTGCTGCTACATGTATCTGGGTGCAACTGTGCAAAGAGACGTCCACACATGCTTGCAAGCAAAGCATAAATTTAGAAAAAACCTTGGGTAAGCTTGCTATTTTGGCCCTATTCTGTGCATATTTTTTATGTTTGGCTGAATATAGAGAACACTTGTTTTGCAAAACCTGTTTTGGGATTAATGGAGGGACAGAGAAAAGCTTTCAGCAGAGTCCTCTGTATGATCTGTATCTGTTTTGTCATGATAGGAAAACTGCTATGTACGATTTGAGCATGGTCAAACAAAATTTTTCTCTTTTGTAAGGAGCTATGTTAGTCTTATGACCTGAGGGTGAGGTGTGAGGCAAATTACAAAGGAATGTAAAACACAGCTTGTCCTGTAACAAGAGCCTGGGAGACACCCCAGGCCCCCGTGAAACAAGTGAAGTGGCAGTAAAGCGACGTGGCTTCACTGAAAGGAGCCCGGAGTGAGCAGAGTGTGGCTGGGGCAGGCAAGGGCAAGACACAGAGTTTGGCCAGGGAACAGGTACATGTTAAAATGCCACTTAGGTCAGGCACAGGCTTCACTCAGGCTCTAGCAAGCAATCTCAGATCGATGATAACAGGCAAGGGAGCTGAGATATTTCATACCTGCTATCTCCTTGCAGTCATAGATTGCCTCTCAGAGGCAGAGGCTCATTGCTGGTTTATTGACAAGCAGGGACAAGTCACTGCTTCTAGCTCCCCCACCAAACACTTTTTTCATTTGGCTGTTCATAGATCCCTGCTTTTCATAAACAAGTCTGGAAATGAGCATTTCATGTTGCAACTATCACTGGTCAAACTTCATGAATATGTTCCTACACATGATAAAAGTCCTTTTACACCTTTTTTCCATACCCCAAGAATTACAGTGCAAATCTCTGTACAGTTCCCTGTTCTAGAAACTTATCCATATGAATCCAAGTCAATACAGTTTCCTAAGAAATAAGTTTTTCAAGCTGAGTACTTAATTTCATTCTCACCTTAAGAAGGACATAAGGCTTAGGTATTGTTTAAACCATGGAAACTCTTCCAAATATGTTGGCAGAAAAATACAGGAGCATCATAGTTGGTTGAGCTTTGTAAAAATACTGTGTAGAAATAGATGAACAAAAATATCTAAGAGTTATGTAGAATGGCTCTCATTACTGGGATCAGAGAACATACTGGCTTGTGGGTGTGATCCTTAAGGTCAAAAGTCCCAAAATCCCGTGAAGCAACTGTAATGGAGGAGAATGCTTTAACAAACATGGTACAAATCCTGTGATCCACTTAATGTATCTTAGATCTGTCTAAGGTAAAACTGGCGCAATGTGTGTGGTTATTGTCCAACATTCCTCCTCAAAATCACCTCTGCTGGTATTCATAAAGAATGAGAAGGAAGTGTAGTATGAATTCTATTTTTCATACCAAATATAGTGTTTACATCTATTATTCCTTTTCGGTGGTTTTGGAATATATGCACTGCATTTTTAGAGGTTCTGAGTGAGCCAGGAGACCACAGTGAAGTTCTACTAAAATAAACCCAAAAAACTAAACAAGAAGAAAAAACCTTTTTTCAGTATGCCACAGGCCTTTAAAACTGTCACATTGACCTTCAATACTGGTACCTGAGGAAAAAGAAAAGTGTAGAAGTAAAGCAGGGCATCAGGTAGCTGTGCTTCCCCAGAGGCTCCCATCCTTTTATTCTCAAATGAGCGGATGGGTGAATGATCCAAGGATGATGTGACAATAGCAACCTTAGAAGACCCTGATGATTCAATCTCTCTGGCCACAGAGTCTCATATCATTCAGACAAGATGAATAACGTTGTGGCTTATTAGCATGATATAGCCCTGTGGAAGACATGTTTAAACTCTCTTCAATAGGCACCCAAGAGTTACTAGGTGTGCATGTAGATGCAGCCATTATTCCAAACGCAAATAATATTTTTAAAGTAGGCATATAGGTGGGGAACAAAATGATTACTTGGCATTTACTCTGGTTACTCTGATTAGATTACAGACCATTATAATAATTGTAATGATAAAATTCTGCAAATAAGAGGAACTGTATGTTTTATCACCTGCACAACTACAAAAAGATAATCTGAAACCCTGTATTTTATCTCTTCTTCTATGTGACTCACTCTTTCCAAAACCCTACTGAATACATCCAGAGTAAAGTTCAACCTAAGATAGACACTTCTGCACTCAGAAGCAATCCTGTAAATTAACTTTCTTCCATTCTGACACTGTCTCTGGATTCTAAATCAGTACAAACTGTAAAATGAAGAATACTAAAAGTTGTAACTGAACTGCAAAATGAAGAACACTAAAAGTTATAACTGAAAAAAGCAATTGGCCTACTTCATTAATTCCACCACAATTCCATGTGTGATTTACACTCATACTCCCACTTTAACTTCCCTTCAGACCATAAAATGTTTTGAGGTCTTAAATATATTACTTCAGGTATTTCACTTTATTTGCTGAAGACAGCAAATAAATCTGCCCCTTGTCTTTCTGATTGCTGGCATTCTTAAGTGCATAGCAAAGATTTTTCACACTTTGTGTGTGGTGATTTTCTGCTGTAGATTATTGCTTTATATTGAAATAACAGTATCAAATTAATTTAGTCTGATCCCTGGAGCTGAATTCCAACCACCAGGTCACATAGGGAATATATATTTTATTTATAATTCATTTACTACTGACAATCATAGTGGCAATTTCATTAAATGAAATGTATCCCAAACCTAAGAGCCTGTTAATATATACTTATCATTGTTCTAACTTTATTAACTTCACTGAATTGTTCTATTTTTCCAGGAGATTAATAAGTATGTTTTTAAATTATAATTTTTTAAAAAAATGCATACTTTTTTTTAAATAGTTTCGATATAGGTGTTTCAGATAGAGCAAATAAATGAACTATCTCTTTTCTAATAAACTTTTAAATAGAGCAATAATCCTTAAAATACAGAGAAGGTTAATCATTCTAAACCTCAAATCTGCTTGGAATAAATTCTCTAAGGGTTAAAAATAAAATAGGCTTTTCAAAACTAAAGCAGGCTGAATAATAACCTTTTTTTTTTTTTTTTTAATAGTACAGAATAGTCTTCCTTTCTTATCAGCTGGGCAGGGACTTCCTGCTACTGAACACACATTTATGTCTTAGACAATATAATGGGCATGTACATTAGCTACTCTATTGCTCTTACAGTGCACCACAAATAAGCAATAGAAAGCTGTTTCATCTTTCTCTCAAAAGATGTTTTCTGCTGTCTGTATTAATTGGCATTTGAGATCATGTGCTGTCACTTTTATGTTTTGATAAGGAAAAAATATGTATTCCAGCTACTGTCGTTAATAATATAAAGGATGACTTTTCTTACAGAGATTAATTTGAAATGATACTATGGAGCTTGACAGGTCTTATTGGTTATTTTAATTTACTAGACAATTTTGCATGCTATTGGCATGGGGACACGGTCTCAGGCAACAGTTTTGTTCTGTTGGTTATTATTCTAAATTAAATAAATATTGAAACAAACAGTAAGCCCAACTAAAGATTAAACTACTATGCAAGATAAATCTCAGTAAGTAATTATTGAAGGGAAATGTGTGATGCACAAAACGAATGATGGAAAACTCAACACCTTCTGCTGGATGAGAGACTAAGGTGCACACAAATTTTTGGATTTTTTCCAGAAATTTTAAGGCACTCATATACTGTCTTTGGAGTTCATGTTATCCTTTCTATAATTCAGTCTTTCAGGTCATTTTAATATGGCTTCTTACATTTCTTTATTTTAAGGCAGTTGAAAAGGCTTACTAGTAAAGTATGCCAGGGCCAGTCTCACATGTATTAAAATGCAATCAATACTGAATTGAAAATTGATCTTCTAGATCAGAATTTTTTCTCTTCAGCAGAAGAGAAAACACTACTAAAAAAACCTTGTCAATCATCCAGATTTAGTAACTTGTCAAAGTCTAGGTACTTATACACACAACGTTTCAGTGAATTTGTGAATTGTTAAGTAAGTTATTAAGCTAGGATATGATTAAAAAATGCTGATTCTTGCCTCAAAATTAGTATAAAGTACAGAATAAATACACTCTAATTCTGCAGGTGGATATACTAGAATGGTCATTCCTAAATTAATGCAGTGTAGTCTTCAAGATTAGTAGATAATAAAGAAAGTGTGGAAATGTGTCCTACATGAACATAAGGTAGCTGGTTATTACATCACAGGGAAAAACCCTCCTTTTGCCTATTCTAAAAGAGTTTTGCTGGGGCTCTGTATGCTGATCATGACTTTGTCACCTCTTTTCTGTTTCATCTGCTGATCTCTTATTGGGTTTTAGGGACTGCTTCTTTGTGTTCATGAACACAAATTATAGACCTTTAATTGGTCATCATGACCCAAGTCCCCCTTTGTTTCCCACCTTTTCCTTTCACAGGTAAAATGCCTTGGAGAAAAGAAAAAAAAAATAAATAAAATCATAAAAAGTATGGATCTGATCACTTTCCAGACTTTGTAAATTAAGCTCACAAACAGCCCAGAGCTTCCAGAAGCAGATTTTGAGAAAATTACTGTGTACCCCTGCTGCCTCTATGTCCTTGGTCTTCCTTATTCCTGGTCACTACACTCTGCCCTGGCTTGTTGAGTGATTCTCAAATACCTTTTGCTGCAGGTCCTAAAATAACTAATTTGTTTTTAATCTGATGATGAGCCAAAGTCACTAGAATTTAATTTTCTTGTCCATGAAGGTGCTTCATCAACATTTCAGAGAAGGAAGATATTCTGTACAGAACGGCCTCCCATTTTAGCTGTTCTGATTCACAATGGGAAGCATCTAGCACATAAAGGGCACAGTTCTTTCTCGTGTAAGTTCTTTGCTAAGACTATTCCAGTTATCACCTATGTGAAAATCTGCTGTTACTAGAAATTGCTCATCCCATCAGTTATCAATGAACTTCAGATATCCAACCCCATGAAATTGCTTATATTTTATTCACACAGTTGTACTGGGTCTGGTTTGCCAACACAGGGTACAACATAAGACTGTGATGTGTGAACCTTGGCTGGCCACGATGCCCATCTGGTTCAGGCCTCCTCCCCAGCAGGACAGGAGACAAAAATGCTACAAGTATGCTCAGGGGCTGAGATAACAGGGAGACCACTCATTAGTTCCTGTCACAGAAAAACCGGCTTGACTTCGGGAAATGATTTTTTTTTTTTTCCAATTTAATATCAATGTGGACAGGTAGAAATAATAACAAGAATAAAAGCCTCTTCTTACCATTCCATTCTTCTCCCCAAGTTTATCTTCACTCCTATCTTCACTTCTGTCTCTTCCCCTCAAGTGACAGAGGGTGATGAGGAAAGGGAGTTGTGGTCGGTTCATGACACTTAATTTCTAGTCCTTCTCCATGTCATGCTGTTCCCCTGTTCCAGCATGGAGTCCCTCCCTCTGGATACAGTCCTTAACACAGTTCTCCACCATGGGTCCTTTCAGTGGGGAACAGTTCTTCAGGAACAAACTGCTTAGAAATGGTCAAGGTCATGTCAGAAAACCTGCTCCTATGTGGGCTTTTCTCCATGGTCCCTAGTGCCTGAAATGAGTCAGCTCTAACACTGTCTTTCACAACCTGCAACTTCAAATCACATCCACCTGCATCAATGCAGATTCTTCCACAGGCTGCAGGTGGATCTCTGCTCCACTGTGGTTCTCCATGGGCTGCAGGCACAGCCTGACTCACCATGGTCTTGCCCACAGACTACAGGAGAATTTCTGCTCTGGGTCCTGGAGCAACTCCTCCTCCTCTGTCTGCACTGACCTCGGTGTCTGCAGGGCTGTGTCTCACACATATTTCTCACTCCTCTAACACCTGCCACACCACATTTTTTGCCTTTTTCTAAATACTTTATAATGGGCTCAGCTTTAGCCAGTAGTGGGTCCATCTAAGCTGGCTAAGCTGGCTCTGACTGACTTACAGAAGTCACCTCTCCTGCCCCCACTACCAAAATCTTGCCACCTGCCATCAACACCAGAGTTCTGTTAAACCCAAATGTAATTACAGCCTGTAGTGTATTCATTTAAACATAGAGCAGAGAACAAAGTAATGCTGAACTTGGCTACAGTCATATCAAAAAAATGTCGGTTTACAGTAAAAGCCTAAAATTAGATAAACATTACAAAGAAAATATCTGCAAAGGAAAATTGTCAATGATGAAACTTAGTTGTCAATTTTCTATGATTTTTTCACTGAGACTTTTTTTTGTTTACTAACACAGGTTTTCTCTTCTGAGCATCCTACTATGATGACTGAAGGTCATGGAGATGAGTGCATGGTTCATGGACTTTCTTCTTGATTTCAAGGTATAAAGGATGAAATTCTCTTCTGTGCAAGTGGGGCATTGTGGAACATAAAGAGGACTATGCAATGGGACAGGTGTCATATGCACTTCTGGAGAGGGGTCAAAGACTCTTTTTTGTATGAAATCAATATTAAATCCCTGAAGTGTTTAGAATTTCCCTTTTCAAATCCATCTTGTTTGCGTTTATAATGATTTAACTCAAGAATTTTTGGAATTCTGGTGAAAACTACCTATATTTCTTCCTTTATTAAAACAAAATGTAAATAAACTTTCTAAGACAACTCCCCTCACAGTATGATGTTAATAAGGAAACATTGCCCAAGAGCTAATTGTGCTATTTCATATTAAAATGTTGGTTTCAAAAGTTTAATAAATATTTTATTTCTGTTATGTAAAATGTTATTTTCTTTTTTTAAAAAAATTTATTTCTCTATGCTTCCTTAATGACTTTGCTAACAAAAAAGTCTGAGAATTATATAAAATCCCTTTCTTTGATGCTCATTAGAACAATTAATTGAATATTAAACACAGTAGATATCTCAGTGTTTTGGTATCTATTTTACAACTAGTTAAATCCTAAATAGTCCTAAACAGGTCACAGGCCTCAGTTTAAGGATGTTTGTAATAAAAGCTCTCCTGCACCTGGCTTTGTGCTTTGTAAGAAACTGTTTTTCTCCAGGGTACAATTACATCAACATTTTTTTTTCCCAGCCAGCAAGAAGAAAGAATAATGGACAAAACTTAAATTACACCAAATATTTGGCCTAGAGTTTGCCTTTGCCAATCTATTGGATATTAAGCGTAAGAGTTTGAAATCCCATGAGAACAATAGGTTACTCTTTTGTGGATATTTTAAAAGGTTCTAATTTAGACTAAACTTCCTTTAATTTTTCAGTTCATATCAGAGGCTTTAAGTCAGGAGCATGAACCGTACATTAACTACATTTTCCCATTCCACCAAGGAAAAAGATATTGTTTTCCTTATTGAAGTTTAATATTACTAATGGTCCTTATTCTATAGGAGGGATTTAAGAAGCTAATTTGAATTAACTGGAAGCTATTATTATTCCTTCCAATTGATTAAAATGTTTTATTTTCTATACCAATACTTTGTTTTGTATGGTTGTCATGCTTTAAGCCCAGCCATTAACCAAGCCCCAAGCAGTTGTTCACTCCCTCACCAGTGGGACCAGGTAGAGAATCAGAAGGATAAAAGGTAGAGAACTCATAGTTTGAGATACAGACAATTTAATAGAGAAAGCAAAAGCCACAAATGCAGGCAAAGCAAACCAAGGAATTAACTCACTGCTTGTGAAGGGCAGGCAGGTGTTCAGCCATCCCCAGGAGAACATGGCCTCGTTTCACGGTGACTTGGGAAGAAAAATGCTATCACTCTGTCATCCTGGACGTGGTGGGGGAAGGAGGATGCACAATCACACACTCCAAACACCTCCACCTTCTCCTTCTTCCCCCCCCCCGCCCCCCCCTTCCCCCTTAATGTACTGAGCATGATGCCACATGGTCTGGAATAACCCTTTGGTCAGTTTGGGTCACTCATCCTGGCTGTCACTCCTCCCAACCTCCCATGCTCCCTCAGCCTCCTTTTCAGCATGGCAGTAGGAAAAGAAGAAAAAACCTTGGCTCTGTGTAAGTTCTTCCCAGCAATAACACAAGCATTCCTAAGGTATAAACTGTGTTTTCAGCACAAATCCAAAACACTTTTCCAAAGCAGCCATTCTGCAGAAAATTAACACTCCCCCCCAACTCTGCTGCATGAGGTAGGGACAAAGGAAAACATGGGTGTTCCAGAAAGACAGGCTTCATGGAAAAAGTCAGAAGGGAACTACTTGCAAGTTATAGTTTCAAATTAAACACAATATTGAAATATAATCTATACTTACTATTGCAGAAAAATAGCAGTGATGATAGTGAAATTATATTTCAACAAAAAAACTTTTGAGAATGTTGGCCAAAAAGTCATTTGTCAGCTTAGGGAATTGTAGGAAAGGAAGTGTGATTTCACTAACAAGTCCACAGAAAAACTTCTGTATAAAACAGAATTAGGGTCTTTCCTTCTGGAAGGACTGTCATCTGGTGCACTCTGGGATAATGCAAATAGATGGACATTACCTCTTTTTCACATCATTCATTTTTTGCTTTTGTAACGGCCCTTTTCCAAGAATGTGAGAAGGAATGGCTTTGAGTGAGACATAATTTATTAGGTGAGCTGACATAGATCACAATATGTTCTCTTTAAAATTAAACATCTAAAATATCAGTGATTTTATAGAAACACTGTTTATCAGTGTTTATAGAAACACTGTATCATCAGATTGTTTTCACAATTCTACTGTTCCAGGAATGATGGACCATATCTTCTATAATATTAGCCAGGAAGGGAGCATGATTCAAGTCCCTCCCTGTAGCAGGGAAAAAGCCCAGGTTTGGCTACAAACTGTAAAATTCCAATATGCCAAAGGTGCAAAGCCACGAACATGCCTTTGGGAAGTAATTTGGAAAGTATAAAGTGTCTGTTTTATTGTTCCCAATGGTTCTCTTCTCAATTCACTGAGACTGGTCCTTTCACTGTTAAGAGGTTCCATTGATCTCCCACTCTGTTGAACATTGGGAACAAGCTGTTTTTTTACTCTACCTTCCCCTGATCTTCTGTCTTCTATCCTTTGAATCTTTACTCTCTCCCTCACTTACCATGTCCTAACCTTCCCTTTTCTCAGAACTTCAGACAAGTGAGATCATCCTGCACGAAGGAAAGAAATGGGCAAATAGTTTCTGAAAGATGACTGTTTCATTTGGGGAATCATAATGTTTTAGATTTTTAACATTCCTTTAAATGTAACAAAGACTTGCATAGGCAGAGTCTACTGATATCTATGCACAACACAGAGGATTTCTAATGAAATATTTGACTGGAATCTCTATTCTAAGTTATTTGAGTGATTGTTTTTAATATTTTTCTTCATGAAATACTAATGTTTGAATGGATGAATGATTCTCTTCTAAAGCTGAATTCCTTTGTTTTTGTGTGTATTTTAAGCTGGACTCTAATTTCTTTTATGTAAGTGAAATATTTGAAGCTTAAGGATATGATTTGAATCTAAAGCATTAAA
Organism: Cettia cetti; assembly: GCA_013401135.1. Classification (NCBI taxonomy): domain Eukaryota; kingdom Metazoa; phylum Chordata; class Aves; order Passeriformes; family Sylviidae; genus Cettia; species Cettia cetti. The sequence goes on along the minus strand of VZUI01052306.1, from coordinate 7,629 downwards.
AAAAAAAAAAAAAAACCAACAACAACAAAACCACACACAGAGAGAGAGACAGGGTTTCCTTTTATACGGTCCCCAGCAGAAGAGTGTTCTACTTTCCATTCAGTAACAGTGCTTGGACTGTATCAAATGCAGTTTTAAAAGTGAGGTCATGATGCTATGATTCAAAATTTGTCAGATGTAAAGCCATATGGGATTTTTAGAAGATGAAAAGACTAGACTTCTGATATGACCTGATGCAGCTGAGTAACTCCCAAAGTCACAAGTCAGTTTCTGACTATAAAAGAGACATCTGATCAGATTGTCATGCTTTATGTTTAATGGAGTGTTACAAGGACTTTGACACAAACCATTACCCACTATTTACTTATTCAAGGCAGAAACCTACTGGAAAATTGAGCGAAATTATCCATACTTTAACAGCTTTGAGCAGATTGCAGTAAGATCAAGATTTCTAAAACATGCCCTTTTCAGAACAGTGGTATTAAATGTTCTTGAATTCTTGTATTGTACTTTAATCATTACACTTTAAGAAATAATTTTTAACCTCAGGATGCTAAATAAAATATGTTGCCAATGTTGCAATTTATATCTGCTGTACATGGCTATGTTACAGACAGATTTTTTTTCATTGAATTGATTCAAATGGTAATCAGCTGTGAACCTGTTGTCCTTTTACAACATGCTATTCTTGAAACAAAAGCATGTTATTCAATTTCTTCACAATTTACAGTACCTTTGTGAGTCAAAACCACTGTAAAAATAACTCCAGTATCTGAAGTTATAGGGAATTTTATTTTCCAAGTAAAAGAAGAGGCTCAGAGGAATCTTGGTCACATCAAACTGCACAGAGGAAACATGCTACTGAAAAATTGCCTCAAAACCTATTAGTTGCTACTCAAAAATAAAAAGCTGGTAAAATCATAATGTTTTCATAGGGAAGGATGCTCTTGTGAAATAAACAGTGAAGTAAGGCATGATGGCTCTTTTGCAAATCCAGATTAATTGTGCATTGGGTGAGTGTGTGATTAGCTTGTACTAGATCTGGAACTTAGAAAACTAAGTCATTTGAAGGCTATATGACATAAGTCATAGGCATAAGGAAGTAGAATGATTTAAATATTCCAGGCCCTTTTCTTTCCTGTAGGAATGACAAGGCTAATATAATTTTTTTGAAATGTGATTGCCAAATAAAAACTAAGTAACCAGCAAGCTGATTGCATTTTCATCCAGGACACTAATGATAGTATAAAACAAAAAAGAGAAAAATAGAATTCTGACATCTTTTTGAAATTATGTAGCCAATAGAAAAGGATCACAAATATTACAAGGACTTTTTATTTTCCACTGAGGTAGTGGTGCAAACCTTACATGAGTCACAGTATTCATTTGCATCAAGTTAAATTGGTCCCAGGTTAAATTTTGTAGGCTACTTGTCTACAAAAAAGGATTCTGAGTACTTGAGGATAGACTTCAAAACCCACTATTGTAAAATGTTAAGTATTACTTAAGAAAAAAGGTTTTTGAACAAATAACTTTTCTGAGTGAATCAATTTCCTAATCTCTATCTTTATTAAGACTTTTGCTGAATTTTTCTGTGGATTTTATTACTGATGAATCCTGTAATTGCAGAGATTTTTATCAGATTAAGCTTGGCCCTACAAGGTAAAAGATCAAATTGTTTTTCATTGTCTAGCTACATTAAGAGGGCCTGGATGTCAGTCATACCAGCAAAAGATCTATCTGTGTCAGGAGAATAAAGCTGACTCAAAAGTATTTCTGTAAAGATGTTATAATTTTCAAGACCCAGGTTTAATTGAGGAGTTTTACATACATTTGAATAGTTCATTATTCACCAGTATTTAGTCACATGTAATATTATTGAAAGGAAGTGCACAACAGCACACTTTCTTGAGGTAGAATGGCAGATTTGTCACCATTTGTAAATCTGAAAACTCATATCTTCAGACCTAATTTTCATCTGTACTGTATTTAGAAAGTATTTTTAGAAGAACTTTAGTCCCTTTAGACAGATTTCTATTCTATTCTATTTCTATTCTATTCTATTTAGACAGTTCTATCGAATCTGGTGCCCTGAAAAATAAGTTCCTCATTAGACCAACTAAGAAGAAACAATTGAACAGCTCATAAATTGTAGAATCACTGAATAATTTACCTAGGAAGAGCCTCTGGAAGTTGAATGCATCTCTCTGCTCAAAGCAGGTCTGATAAGATCTGCTAGCTGAAGAACTGTCAAGGCAAGTTTTGAATATCTCTAAGGATAGGAATTCCACAACCTTTTTGGGCAAACCGATGTAGTGTTAGACCATCCTCACAGTGAAAACATTTTGTGTGGTATCTAACTGGAATTCCCTGCACTGTCAAATACTCTTGACAGAATAGCCTCTAGTATTGATCTATGGAAGATGTCACTTGTTACCAGCTACATGCTGGGCCTGTGTCACTGACCACAATCCCTACAGACTTGCAGTCCAATGAATCTTCCACATGCCTGATTCATTCACTTAATGAGACCAGATACTAGTAGTGTGGCCATAAGTGTTCTCTGGGACACAGTGTCTGAGACCTTACTAAATTAGGCATGTGGCAGCCACTGCTCTTACCCTGTCCAAAACAGTAATCAAATCATTTTAGAAGGGAACGGTGTTGGTCAGGCCTGATTTACCCTTCTTAAAGTCCTTCTGACTGTTCTAAGACACCTTCTTATCTTTCCTGTGTTTGGAGGTGATTTCCAGAAATGTTTGCTCTATAACTTTCCCAGGAACTGGGCATGAGCTAAGGGTAGTTGGTTGTGTGTAGTTCCTGGGTCCTCCTTGCCCTTGTGTTACTGGGCAATACTGGTATTCATGGAATTGTGTTCTTCTACCATCTGGGTGAAACTAGTGAAGGAATTTTCCTGTGAGAGGAAGTCCTAATAGATGAAACTCCATTATATAGGAGCATCATAAGCACAAAAAGTTCCACCTCTCTGTACAGCATAGTAACTCTAGACCCTATAGACATGTCCAAATTACTTGTGAAGGTTAGACTATAAAGACCTGCTAGTCCTTGAGAATGGTTTCATGAACTACATTCATAACAATTTGATATTTTATTTATAAATAATTATATATTTTATATATCTATTTCACATATGAATGATTATATAGACTTAATTTATAAATGTTTTGTGAGTCTGAAACTGAAGTAAGAAGAATAAAAGGGAAAAAAATGGGATTGAAATGTCTGCTGGACAAAAATAACACAAGCCAAATTTGTAGATGAAACCTGTTTTTAGTATAATGTCTTTTCTTAAAATACAGATCTTTGAAGCTCTGCTAATCTATGTAGAGAACTGCATCTAAATAATTAAAGAATTTCTAAGAAAGAAGACTAAAAAAAAAGAATAACTTCTATTTAAGAGTGAAAAACACTCATGGTAGCAATGATTTAGCTGTTTATTGCAAGATACTGATAACTAATGACAGCAAGAAATCTCAAGGCTAAAGTTATATAAACAAAGATTAATACTAAATTTAGGAAAAAACATAGATTGTGTACCACAACAACTTTAGTTTTCCTCATTTTTAAGGAAACATTGATTGCAGTGCATATGCAGATGTACTTATTACAAACATTTTCAAACACATAATTTTCAAACAGAAGCTGTATTGGTGAGCTGAAAGGTTTGCAGACTGGATAAACTGTTTGCTCTGCTTCCAGCAACTCGTTTGAAACATGTTCAGTAAATGTATAGCTGTCACTATGAATATATCTTGCATTCCGATCAGAACCTGAGGCAAGGAAAATTCCCTCTCATATTAAGGCTTATTGGCATAGCCCATCCTTTTCAGTACTTAGGACTGAAATTACCGTCCTAAGAGAAACCACTGAAAAGATAATTGTTCAATAGGCCAGTCAACCTACAATATGTCAGGAATGTACTTTTAAAATTAATTTTACCTTGTCCTATTAAGTAGTTATCCTTTCATGAGAGAGCTGTTTGAATCTCACTTGACTTGCTGCTCATTTACAAGATGAAAAATAGGAACGTGTAGGAATTTGTAAATCTGTCCAAGGGCAAGTGGTACTGCAGTAAAAGTAGGATTGAGAAACAACAGTGGCAGTACCCTTCAAATGTAACCCTCAGAGAAATTCATCCAAATAATACGACTGTAGATCTCTGACTATGCTATTGATGAATCAGATGCTGCTTCTATGTCTTATGCCTCCATTTGAAAAGAAAATTTGAAAAATGCAGTGAATATAGACATAATTTAAGTGAAAAATGCCTGTAAAGCATAGAAAGAATTCAACACGTGTAAGTAAATAAAAATATGAACACTTGTTTCTTTTTTACTCTTAAATTCTCATCAAGAAAATGCTGGATTTTAAAGAGATCTTGAGCTTAAGAGAGTGAAAAAATATCAAGAATTTAAACCTCAGAGATAAAGTATGGCAAAGCTAAAGTAACTGTATAAAAAACAAAAAAACCCAAAAAAACCCACAACACAGATTAATGAAGGTAAGATGGCTGAAACTAATAAAGATGAATGATTGTTAAATAAAAGTATTCCCATGATTGGGAATACTGTAAAAAAAGGTAGTTACCTTACTATCTTCTTTAGTTTTCAATTCAACCCTAGAAGAAGTGCATTTAACTCAAGCTTAGTCTGTGGGGTGCAATGTAGCATAACACAGATAAAACAACAGTCACAGCATATGTTGCAAAACAGGCCATGTTAGGCTAACCTAGTGTACTAAATGACTTTTTTTTTTTTTTTGAGGTGAAATAAAGGAGAACTTGCCAATCTATACAAAGAATCAGAGAAGTAGTTATGCGTGGATGCCTCTGGCATCATCTGGTCCAAAGGCAGATGGTTCAATTTAGATGGAGTTGCTGAAAGACTTTGGTGAAATTTTTAATAAAATATCACTTGGAAAGGACAAAGTCTGTAAAACAACTGTAAGTATGGATCTCACTATAGAGATAGTAACAACATGCAAGGATGAAGCAGGAAGTCTAAGATGGGAGGGGCATTCCTCCAGGATGAACCATAGGATCAGTATTCTCAAATATCTTAATTCATGAGAGAGTGCTAATGAAATTTGTCCATGGCACAAAGTTCAGAGGAATCACGAACAACTGACGTAGTGTATGCCCTTAATGAATGAAGTGATAAAATGCATTTAATACCATAAAAAGTGCATGATGAGATTTCATAAGATTAATAAAAATATTTTTACAATTAATTGCAAATTAATTGTAAATAAAGAAAATTCTGATTAGTTCACAGGACTGTGAGCCTGTGCAGCTGTGAAAAGTGTAAAAATGGAAAAAGCTGCTGAGTTATTTGCTGATGACTTAGTAGATGAAGATGATGGCTCAAGAACAATGTGATAAAATTGTTAGTATACAATAAGATCCTCAGAATGAAGAACTAGCTACAAAGATTTGAATAACCATTTCAAAGTTTCTCTTCATACTGAATCATACCAAGTACACAAGTGTTCTTGATAAGAGCAATATTTTTGATTGTGTAAGACTAATTAAAAAATGAAAAAAGTCTCATATATATATGGTGTCTCAAACTGCTCATGTGTTTAGAGGTCAACAGCTGTAAAGCAGGATAGCGAGTAGAAAATAGCAGGGGAAAGGTTTCACAAAAACATCCGCAAAAGGCATTAAAATGTGATTAGAACAGCTGCTCTACTGGTACATGAGAGATTTCTTCAGGAATAATGAAAAGCTTGTGAGATATGATCAAGTTTAATTTGGATTGTACTTAAACCTGTGGGGCTGTATCAGATTTCTTGGTATTGAGTAGCAGTGAATGAAAGTGAAATCCATGCAGAGTGGAATGGCTGTGCACTGTATTTAAAAGAATTTTCTCACCTTAGACACTGGCAAATGTAATTATAAAAATATCCCAACAGAAAACAGAGGATATGCATAGATCACAGGAGCTTTGGATCAGGCATAAGGGACTAGTTTTACAAAAGGTAGAAAAGCAGATAAATGGAATAACAAAACCAATTGGGAGCACAGACTGTTTGTACAGCTTCATCTAGGAATGTTTCCATCTTAGATCTTCTGCTTCTGTGCTGAGTGGGGCTTAATTACACAGGAGTGTTTGGCCCAGTGCTCTCAATACATGCTGCCTTTGGCAGCAGTAGGCTCCACTCTGAGGCAAAGATGCCTCCTCCATCCCACTCCCTGCTGCCTGGGTTTTTCCTTGGACTTCCTTCAACTAAACACTGGGTAGCTCAGATCCTACTTAGCCTTTGTGATCAGAGAAGATCACAGCCTGAAGTGGTTTGTGTAACTTCAGGTCCCAGTGTAAATACAAGCATGGCAATAGTGTGAAAGCTGATAGCAAACATTTCCAGTAGATCCTTTTGGTGTTCTCTTTTATCAATAAAACCAAATTAGGCACCTACAATCCCTAAAAATATCTTTCTCTTATCCCCTAAAAGGCTTCTTTCCTCAAAATTTCCCTCTGTCACAAATCTGGAGAAACTGCTGCAGGCATTAATACCACCAAAACAATCAAATGAGAATCCTAACTCCCCTCTTCCCCCCAAAAACACAAAAAAACCAACTAAAGAAACACAAGGAACAAACCCTCCAAAAATAAAAAAAAACCAAAAACCCAGCCAAACTGGAAAAGCAGAAATCCTGCTAAATAACTAAAGGCTATCTTAGCATTTACCGAGTGCAAGATGCATAGCACATGTGAAACTATTTCATGGTTCTCCGACAAATATGAAAACCTCAGATAGCAATACATTTTTAAGGGTTATACTTACTGTTGAGGAAAATTCACAGTACTGCTGGGCAGTGAATTAGAACAGCACTGTTGAATTCAGTTACTCTTCCCTGAGAAAGAAAACTAAGCAAAACTGTTATGACTCATAAATGTTTAATTTTTATAGAAGAGTGGCTTGGTTTTAAAATTAAATCCACAAAGCCAAAATTCTATTAATAAGGTAAATTGCTATCTCTCTTCCAGAAATGATTGGACATTTTCTGGTGGGACATTTTTTAAGTCAGGAAGTTCAGACTCACTGAATCAAAACGTGTTGATGTAAAAAAAATTGCCAAAACTCGGCAGATTTCTGATGGGGGAAAAAAGTACCCAGGCTTTTTGTCAGCTTGTCTGATTGCCTTCATCACTGTATGACTTCTTTCCCTGACAGATAATTTTTGAGCTGGACCTCTCTATGTGCTTATTCTCTTGTTTTTAATAGCATCAGGTCCTCCTCTGCCATTTTAGTTTCAAGGCTTGCCATTGAAGAAAGCTGAGTGCTCAGGTAGCAAATAATCTAGAAAAGCAGTCGGCAAGGGAGACTTGCTCTCAACAACCTGGCAGTCAAAGCACCTTAGTGTTTATTGAATGGGGAGCCAGAGAGCCTTCAGAATTAATAGGGAGATCAAGAAACCAGAAAACCAGGGAGTGAATTACCAGCACAGTCCCAAATCTATTGCTCTTCATAGACCACTTTGTGTACTACGAAGGTGAGAAACCAGTGAGTTTGAAAAACCTCTTAGCACTAAAATTTCAGACTTCTCAGCTGTCTGCCTGAGATTTCTAGGCAGCTTTTAAGCTTCAGTAGCTAAATTTTAATACC
>VZUI01052305.1:0-31287 GCA_013401135.1 Cettia cetti | reverse complement strand
AAGGAAGGAAGGAAGGAAGGAAGGAAGGAAGGAAGGAAGGAAGGAAGGAAGGAAGGAAGGAAGGAAGGAAGGAAGGAATCACCTGTCCTGCTTCCTGCATTGATCCTGCTCAGATGTCCAGCACCCCAGCACCACCTGGGCTTGGGATGGATACTTTCTTGTGCTCAGTTCATTCTGTAAAGAGGTAAGAAGGTTTCAGGGGTCTTTTGTAGTCTTGATCCCTCTCTGCAGTCCATGCCTACTTCTTGGCCTCTTTCCTGCTTTTGTGGGGTTTTTGTTTGTTGGGGTTTTTTTTGTTGTTTTTGTTTTTTTGGTTTTTGTTTGTTTGTTTGTTTGTTTGTTTTCTGTATCCCTATGAACTAGAATAAGGATATTTGTCCCAGAAAAGTGGAAAAGTGCTGCTGTACATCCACCTGGCCCCCTTCACCAGTCAAAACTCTGGTTCTTTTTCTCATGGCATATTAATACCAACAGACCTCAGCTTTATTACTATAAATTCTTATCTCCTCTACCTGTCCTTGGTTGGATTTACAGCCTTCTGGCCATTGAGACAAACAATTTAGCCCCTAATTTTCTGTTATTCTACAGACATGCTTCCTAGATGACTGGTAAAATCAAATATAACAAGGAAATTATTTTATGTAAAACATCAAGAGTCCACTTTATTAGAAATTAAAAAAAAAAAATTAGAATGTTTCCTGGAAATAAGGAATTGAGTTCAATTGTTGAAATTGCTGTAAAATCAAGAGCAAGCATCTTTTTCTGATGGTACTTTTTCAAACTACTACCAAGCATTCCTGGAACTTCAAGAAATAATTTTTTTTGAGCTGTTCGTTTTACACAGCTGTTTCAGATCATCTGTTGACTCCCAGGGACAAGATTGAAATAACTTCAGCACAGCAGGCACAGTAGGCAGGAGGAACAATGGCAAACAAGTTCAACATGTGAGAATCATACCTATAAAGTTCCTGGGGAGTGTTCATAGCTACATCATTTCTAGAAGATTGATTAACTGTGGGAAATAATAAGCTGCCTGGAAAAGCACATGCTGTGGAGGCAGGATTTTCAAAGACATATTTCTGACACCAAAGAGACTACTGTACCAAAGCACTGCATTGCAGGTCCAAAGAAAGCAAACAGTTCTGTTTGAAGATCATAACCACATAAGTTTCTTCTTGACGAAATATAAAGGAAGCATTGGATAGCCAGACAATAAATTTTAGGTTTTTTTCCCCTTCTACTATTTTATTGTAACCTCATTATTCTTTCCAAAATGTATCAGTTATGTCATTTAGGCAGAGAGTCCACATGTTTCTGAATTCAGATAGATTTTCAAAATAATGCTGATATAGAGAGGAAAACTATTTTAGCTTTCAATTGTGTAATCTTCATCTGTCTTTGTAATAAAGGAGTAATAATAATGTTTCAGTTTCTGTTTAAAGTAACTGATAACTTTTAAGGATATATAAACGTATTCTGTTTCTTTCTATTGAAACACTTCTTAGTTATTTGAACTCATTGGAAAGTCTGTTTTAAAATACATCATGGGTTATTAAATCTCTTTTAATACCTTCTTTAAACTCATATCTCCACCAACCATAATAATACTGTCAGTCTTCCAAATACATCAATGATAATGCTGATATTCTCCACTGCCATTGCAGTTTTAATATTTCTCAATTTTATGTTCCAGTTGTGGTTTAATCCTAGTCAGAAACTCAGTGCCATGCAACTGCCCACTCACTGCCCTCCACACCCCATGTGGGATGATTAGAAGAATTAAAAAAGAAAGTATGACTTGTGGGTTGAGATGAGAACAGTTTAGTAAATAAAAGAAAATTATCTACAAGAATACTACAACTAAGAACAATAAATATTAAAAATAATGAAAAAGGCAAGGGACAAGGGAGCAAGGGACAAAACCCAGGAGAAACTAATGATGCCGAAAGCAATTGCTCACCAAGCATTGACAGTTGCCAATCCCATCCTCAAGCAGTGAAAACCTCTCCCAGCCAGCTATCCCCAGCTGATATACTGGGCACAAAGTCCATGGTGCAGAACATTCCTTTGGCCTGTTTGCTTCAGCTGTCCCAACGGTGCTGCCTACCACCTTGTGCATCTCCAGACCAGCAGAGCTTGAGACAGTGAAACATCCTTGATTCAGGGTAAACGCTTCTTAGGAACAACTGAATCATTGTGCTATCAACATTATTCTCATACTAAATCCAAAACACAGCACTGTACCAGTTACTAAGAAGAAAACCAACTCTATCATAGATGAAACTGGGACAGTTGCTCATAAATAAGACAAAAGAGTTGGACAGTCACAGACAACCATTTAAAGCACTGTCCTCTGCTCAGGCAGGACCAATACAACCTAGATCACCTATAGAATGTTTAGGGATATTTAGGTTTTTTACAAACTTGATTTCTACTCTATTTGTTCATTCTCTTTGTATCTAATATCATTCAGTTCTGGCAAAGTTTTGCCATACATTATAACTACTTTGCTGTTCTCTGTTTTCCCTTAAAAAAATTAAAATTATGACCTATTAAATGAGGTGCCTTCACAGCCAATCTTCAGTCAAGAGTTAATCTACTCTGTTTAACAGAATGTGGATAGATAGAGGATGCTAGGTGACTTTATGTCTCATATTTAAATCTTCTTTCTATTTTATGCCTTTTTTTTTTTACTTATTTCTGAATGACAAAAAATATGATACCTACCATGTTGCGGTATTCTGTTGTACACAGTAAGAGAAACTCACTTCAAAATTAATAACACAGGCAAACAATGAGAATTAAAAGAGACTGAAGTAATTTCCCTGTCAGAGGCCATAAATTAACTTTTTTTTTAACACTTAGTTAAAACCATAATTTTTAAAAAACTTTGCTGCATCTTAATTCTGTTTCTCAATTCTGAGATAAATTAAAAACTCTCAAATTAAATTGAGTTTGTTCAAATAAACAGAAAATTGAATAATGTACAAGTGAAAATGAACAACAGGTTGCAAACTGCTAATTTTTATCATTTCTTGAATAAATCATCATTGTGGCTACAGACTGCTGCACAGCTAGATAGTTTCTATCACTTATAATGTGACCAGCTTCCAGAAGTGTGTTACATCAGAAGCTCACATTATTTTCAAAATGAAGTTATACATGACTGGGTCTTTATTTTAATTAGTAACCTTGACTCCATCTCCATCTTATGGACACACAAATTTTTGTTGGCTTTTTGGTTTTGTTTTATCATCAAGACAGATTCACACAGAAGAAACTCTATGAATACCATGTACTTACTATCCAGATACTACTTCAGTGATATGGCTTCCTGAAACCTACCCTTTTCACAGACATAATAGAAAATTTAAAAAAAAGTCACATTCTATAAGAACATAGAATTCTTTATCAGAGATTTTGCATTTTGAATGTCCCCTGAAATTTTCAAGCCCTGTTTTAAAAATTCCTGATTTTAATCATAAAAGAGTAGTAGAAGATTGTTGACAGCTGAAGAAGGGTTTTAGGCCAAAAAACCTGTCTAATTATATACCAGGTTCATAGACATACGTCTTACTCTATTTTCATCTTGTTCTACTTATTCTTTTTATAACAAAGTGACATTCTATTTAGATAAAAATTTTAGAAGCTGTATATTTACATTAAATATCTAAATCAATCTGTATCAAGCAAACTTGACCTTCCATTTTACTGAACACCTATAATTTAAATGGAGTTGCTTGTGCTCAGTATCTTTGAAAGCAGTATTATGTATCAGATTAGGTATTCATCTTGAAGGATTTGAATTAATAACTGACAGTTACTGACTTTTCCTCCTTATCTAGTAGTTATTGTTTGCATTTTCATTATAAACTTGTTTTTGGAAAAGATATTACAGATCCTTTGCAACAAAACCAGCTTCTTATTTTATAATTCCCAAAAGTATTGTTTGTCAGTACCTTGTTTATGAACAATTCGAGTATTTTTATCTTGTTGAGGTACTTATACTAGTATTTCTTTTTTCTTACAGCTAGTATATTTAGTTTGTCTGCGTTGCTAAAAGGAAGAGGTTGCAAGATAGATCAGAAAAATGTTTTTTCAAGACCTTTATTTCAGAAACTGCACAGAAGATTACCAAAACCTTTCAATGCATAGATCTATGGTCCTTTAATTTTTAGCCCAAAGTTGAACACTAAAGGCATTTTCTAGAAAAGTTAATCTTCAGCCAGGGACAAATTACAAAAATGTTATATTACCCTTAATACAACAATTAAGGTATACTTGAATCCAGTATGAAATAATCATGGTATAATGATAATAGCAAAGAGAAATGTAAACACAAAAACAGTTTCTGAAAGAAGTAGCTGAAAACTCTAAGGCATGAATATATAGAGATTAAAAAGGACAGTGAAAATAAATGCTTTCACATTCCTTTTATTGAGGTGGCAATAAAGTAACAGAAAATAACAGAAAATTACTTGGCCTGAACAAACTAAATGGAAAAGTTTGAAATACTGCATTTCTTACCAATAGTATATTTCCAGTGTATACCCAACCACCATTGCAGTAAACAAGCTTTTGAGGATCCAGCAGTGTATGGCCAAGTATAGGTATAATTTTATGGACACGGGTTTAGGTAAAATTATAGCAGAAAGGATCTAACTCATATTTAAGTGTTATAGAATAAGTATGAATAAATATTTGGTATTTAACTTATTCATAAAATACTGAATGAAAAATTCTTACAAGGGTGAACTGAAACATGAGAATATTTAGTTTTGAACTGACATATTAAATGTAATGGCTTGATTTTGACTAATGATTCATATACATTTTTATTTCCACATATACACATTATATAAAAAGTCTGTTTCAGCTACATAAAAATTAAAGTTTTAGAAAAGCTCTGACTTTTTGCTTTCTCTGTCTTTGGAGAAAATGTTTCAATTTGAGACATAACCAAGGCACATTACAAAGTAATCAGTCACAAGAATGTAGATTTTCAGATGTCACATTCGACTCTATATTCACATCTCTTGTACTAAGTGTTTGTTCTGTGCTTACTATTATCACAAATCACTGCCTGGTGCTAACTGCAGTACTTAATGAACAGCAGAATACTGTTCTTTCACTTATAGTTCTAACTATAAGTGAAAGGAAAGTTGTTTGAGGAAACCCCAACAAACTAACCAACCAAAAAAGAAAAAAAAAACAAAACCCCTAAAATTTCCCAAAACAAAAAACTGAGAAAAATTTTAAAGAAAATGAAAGAATAAATACAACTGAGATCTAAGTGACATAAGAATTTAAGAAAGGGTCTTGAAATATTTCAAAAAAATAAAATGCAAGAAGGCCAAATATGTAATGATTCCAACCTCATGCAGACATAAGTGTATTCCTTGCAATAAAATTTAGTGTTCTTATTAGCACTGTACCCTTGGCAAAGAGAAAGCTACATTTAAAATTTGCAGTCATAAACCCATATTTTATTATGTCTTTATGGTGTCTTTAGGGTATCATAAATATTATTTTAGTAGATATTTTTTCATGCAATGGAGAAACAGTGGTTCAAAAGGGATAAATTTCTACATGCAGCTCTCTTTTTAGTTTATTTCCTAAGTTGAATATGCTGACAGAAAAAGTTCACATAAGTTATATTCCTTGTAATAAGATTCACTCATAAGAAAAGGATGCTTTTGTATTAAATTTAACTTTTATTATCTGTTCCATCATCATGAGTGTTTCCAGTTCTGTAATCATTTGTACTGAAGGTCAGACATAAATCCAAAAAATTGGCTATGAGAATTTCACCCCATTCCCTATGGGCTGATCAATACCCTTATTACAAGCAATGCTATTTCTATACCCTTCCCAGGCATTAAAATTGCCCAAACTGATTGCATCTTTGATCTACAGACAGAATCTACAGTATTATGCTGGTTCTGGAATGGTATTCTCCAATTTAGCACTCCCTCTAAAACCAAGGCGGTGCTCCCTCTCCCTCCTCCCCCACATCGAAGCACAAAATGCAAAGATCACAGATTGAGATAAGAAGGCTTAACTGGAATCAACAATGAGGTAAGGAACAAAAACCAATGACAGCCACACTATTAATACAAAAAGTCTAAGACAAAGAAATTATTTACATGGATAGCCTACAACAATAAACAAACACTGATCTGCTCCTCTCCACATTTTCTCCTGACCAGTCGGAACACCCTTCTCCTCAGAAGAGAGAGTCCCTTTCCCCTGCCCCATTATTGGCATGAGGTGATAATTGAGTAATATCAGGGTCCTGGCCATGCCTAGCTATTGCAAAAAATTAACAGTGTCCTGGCCAAAAACAAGGCCAAATATTCACTTATCTTTTTATTTTCTTAATAATTAAAATAAGAATAAGGAAAACATATGCACAAAGTACAGGGGTTTAGTGGTTGAGATTTTATGTGACAATGGAAAAATGTTTGAAAGAGTCAATTTATTTGTGGTGATCTTTGAATTTTCCTGAGTCTTGTTGTTTAATTAATACAGACTATTGCTTCTAATTGTACCAAAATTACACCATTCCTTCTTTTATTATTGATGCTATAAATGTTGCTCTCTTTTATAAAGGGATTTAAAAAACGTTCTTAATATATTTTATTTATCTTCTATCACTGCAAAAAAACTCTGCATACCCAGTCAGGTCTGATAATTATGAGAGAAAATATAACCAATCTTTTCTTTACCTAGTGATCTGGAAAAACAGGTCCTCTCATTCACAGAAAACATTTTAGCAACAGTGAAGTTTCAAAATACTGATATCAGAAGCAAAATATTTTCATTTTAACATGATTAATGTAACACACTTCCTTTTACCTAAAATTACTTATTAAATAATAGAAAATATATTAACTCAATATGTTACAAGAACAAGAGAGATCTCAAATGGGTCTGTGGAGCAAGACACTTCACACTAAGTCATCCAAAGCTAGCTGATGCAACATATATAGAAGGTATTTTTGTCTGTAGTGTAAAGCTGATAGCCATAAGCAAAAGTTTCTATATAAAAAAATGTGTTATCAAATACAAGGAAAGTATAGAAAGATATGTATACCTAATGCTTCCTTAGTTCATCCACTTCCCATCAGATAATGAATGCAACCATCAGAGTTTAACATTTATTTGATTAAATACTGATGATGAACCCAAATATAAGGTGAGAACAACACAAATTAATTGGGAAAAATGTTAAGGTTTATAGGTAAAGTGCACTTTCTTATGATTTCTTAAGCATCCCTCTTCCACTACACAGCCAGACAAATAAACTAAGGGTACAGTGAAATAATTCTTGATTGCCAGTGGTATAAATGATTTGCTAGCTGACAAAAGGTGGACCTTCCCTATAAAATTGAAAGGTCAAATTTCCCAAGAAGAAATGTCATTCATGCACTAAAAGGATATCCTTTAATGGAAAGAAAAAGGTTTCTTTTCATCCACCTGTCATACTGTTACAAGTCATAAAGTATCTCATGGAAAAACCAGCTCATGCTCTGAGAGATGCCTTGGGACAAAATGTCAGCAAGGTTGAAAAGGCAGAAAACTTGTTTTTTACAGATGTATTTTCCTTGAGTCCTGACATACTCTTCACAGACCCTTTTTACCACCTAATTTTCTTTTTTTTAACACCAACCAAAAGATCTGCAATGTGTAGCTGTACTTTTGTGCTGATGGTATTGAATAACATTTGCTCATGATGCTGCAAGACATATGCAACTGCACCATGGAGAATACCAGGGATCAGTTCTGCATGTTTAACCAAAACCCAGTGGTATTTCTTAGATCCTGATATACTACATCAAAAGATGGCTCCACTTATGCTTCTAGCTGTGGTCAACTGCAGTCACCACCCACGTGGTTAAATTCTGTGCTCCTTCAACATAAATATTGCTATTTTTCCATGGGAGATTTCTATTTTCTTAAATAGAGCAACATTCAAATATTTTGGAGCATATATTTGCAGAAAGCAAATGGCCTTTAATCTTCAAGGTATCTTTTAATTCAGATGTAGATTAGTCTTCTTTTAAAATTTACCACTTTTTTTTTTTCCCCAGGCATTGATCAAGTTTTTTGCTACATTTTTTGCCACACATAATTTTTACTGTCTGATTTTCTGATTCCACAAGGACTAAAAGCAATATGAAAATAGTAAATATTTTTTTCTATATTTTATTTATAAATATAAAAACATATTGATATCTTTTTCATATGCATCTTTTAATAAATAGGTAAAAATTAACTACTTGTTATTAAAATAATTTTAATAATGACATTGTGAAATGTGCATAAATTTCGCAGTTTGTATTCAGCTAATGAAGAATGCTTAAAGCAATGGTATTACTGGTATTCTTAGAGTTTGCAGAAGTGAGATAGAAGTACTCACCCCACCTCCCAAAACAGTGGTTTTCTAAAGTAGTCAAGTCATTTGCAGATTCAGATTTCTGATCTTTTTATCAGTTTTGTTAGGTTTAGTTTATTGTTGGGTTTTTTTGTTTGTTTGGGTTTTTCATAGCGTTACAGCAACATGTGGGAATAGACTTATTGATTCCCTCTATTGTACATATTTGTAAGTCTTTGCTATTATTTGCACAGCATTGTTCCTCATTTCTGTTTTTATTATTTCATCTATTTTTTATTTTCACCTCTTTAATTTTCATTTTTACTTTTAGATATTTCATTACTTCCAGCAGCAGTAATTTTTCACATGCATTTTGACAAGCTGCTAACTATAATCTAGAAGTTGCAGCAAAAGAAATATTGATAAGTAAATGAGAATAAACTAGTTTATTTTAAAACAAGAAAAATATTTGCATATAAAAATAACTTTGTGTTCCACTTTCTACAGAAAATGAAATTTATTGGTTTTTCAAAGAATCCCAGATAGTTACAAAAATACTTTGTTGTACTCACTCCTTAATATTTTCATGGCAACAATGCCCCAAAGTTCCAAAAAAAAAAAAAAAAAAAAAATTTGCTGGGCTCAATGGAAATGCGTATGAAAACACAGATTTATGCTTTAAAAGATCAAATTCAGGGCAAATATTGCAAACTTGGAAGAAATCCTGTAATGTTATATTTGCATTAGATCTTATTCAGCTAGCAAGAGCATTTGTCTTGCTAAAAATTATTATGCTTGGGAAAGAGTGTAAATATTTGTATTCTTCAAAGTGCAGATAAACAGTCACATTATGTCATTGCAAATACTGAACACTCTTATCAAAAACTACAAAAATGGAAACTAATATTTACCCTGTTCCCTTTGAAAACAAGACCATAACAAGAAAGGATGTAAAGTTTTAAGTGAACTTAATGATTCTGAAATAACTTTGGGTTTAACACTAGAAACAATATTTTGCTTTTTTGCTTTTTTGAATCATCTTTTGGTTTTAAACACAGATTAAATTCCAAATATAGTTTCAGCTATTGTTACAGCTTCACAGTTTTTTAGAAACAAGCTTAGAAGACGAAATCTTAAATGTCTGATGAACAACAATTTATAATAATTTTCTAAGGGATAGTTATGAAAGGATTCAAATAGGACATAATATAACACCTTTTTACTCCCCTCCCCCCCAAACCCCTCCCTCCTTTCCACTGATAGTAGAGGGAGACAGGGAATGGGATCTTTGGTCAGAAAACCTGTGGCTTTTCTCACTGCTCAGGGAGAGGAGTCATTCCCCTACTGCACGGTGGGGTCACTTCCACAGGAGACAGTTCTCCATGAACTTCTTTAAGATGGCTCCATCTCACAAGCAACAGTCCTCCCAAAAGTGCTGCAAAGTGAGTCCATCCCACAGACAGCAGACTCCTCAAACTGTTGTAGTATAGGTCACTCTTCCACGGGGTGCAGCCCTCCAAGGACAGGCTGCTCCAGCCTGGAAGCAGAGCCACTGTCTCCACCGGGTGTCCCACAGGATCACAGCCTCCTCCAGGCATCCACCTGCTGCAGTGTGGGCACCTTCCCCACGGGCTGTGGATGGATCTCTCCATCCCTCATGGATCCATGGGCTGCAGGGGCACAGCTGCTTCACCATGGTCTCAGCACAGCCTGCAGAGGAATCCTGGCTCCGGCGCCTGCAGCACCTCCTGCCCTCCTTCTCCACTGACCTTCGTGTCGCCATGTTCTTTCCCTCATGTGTTCTCACTCCACTCTTCTCTAGCTGGAAAACTACAACTGTGCCACAAACTTTGTTTGATATCTTCTTAAATATGTTATGAGAGAGGCATTACTACCATCTTGAATAGGCCCAGCCTTAGCCAGGGAACATCCATCTTCAGAGCCATCAGGGATAGACTTTGCCAAAGCTTCTAGTAGCTTCTCACAGAAGCCACCTCTGACACTCCCCTGCTATAAAAAAACAACACAAAGCACCTTAGCTAGCTTCCAGGCAGATCTTTTCCATGATCTTCCCAGGCACAAAGGTGGGACTCAGAGGTCAGTGGTTCTCAGGGTCCTCTTTTCTACTCTTTTAAAATATGAATACATTTCCCTTTTCCCAGTCTCCTGGGCCTGCACCTGGTTGCCATGATTTTTCAATTATCATAGATAGTGACTTGGCAATGACATTAACCAATTCTCTCAGGACTCAGATGTATTTCCTTGAGTCCCATAGTCTTAAGGCACCTTCAGCTTCCTCAGGTGGTCATGAGCCTGATGTTAGAGTGTGAAGGATGTTTTTCACCCAGTCCCCATCCTGCTGCCCACCCCCTTGAGAATTATGCAGAAGCAATCTCTCAAAGTAGAAGTAATGCATTGAGATGCCCGGATAATAAAATATGGGTAAACCCCCCCAGTATTTTATAAACATTAGAAAGAATCATACCACTTTGAGACTTAAAACAAAATTGTTTGAGATTCATTTATCCTTTTCATAGTTCTGCCACAACTAGGGAAGTACATGCCAAACCCCCAAACTTTTGTCAAGAAGATACAGATTTCTGTCAATTGGAATCTGCCAACAATTTTTACTCTAATAGAAGGATAAGGTTTTGAGAGCATGCACCGAAAAATCACTATAAAGAGTCAGAAACTGCCTAAGTTAGACAGTAAAAAATGCTGACAAAAAGGTGATAAATGGGTGTCTTTAGTCACTTTGCTGTCATCTTCAGAAGAAATGGATCACTGACATAATTCATAGACTTTGGACTATGAATCAGCTGGGGATATGATCCATTCCCATATTTAAACTATCTTTTCAGTGATTGCCACAACTGTTCAGACTACAGGGGAGTTTGGATTATTTTTTATCTTTTGCATGAGCTTATCTTTTGATATGAGCTCATCTTCTAGCTCTCAAATATAGTAAATGCTTTCAGTAGTCCAAGAGTATCTTCAGGCATCAACATGGTACAGGATGGTATGTGGAAAAATTATGTTTGTTTAACTTTGCCCATGTGGTCTGGAAATCAACTTTTCTGCTGTGAGGGGAGGTGGGATAATTTGTGTAATGACTTCTGTGAGTGACATTTCCAGGTAGCAGCTGGAATTGCTCACCCCACTTCTCTTTCCACAAAAGTTTCTGCTACATTAGTCCAGGTCTACACCTCCTAAGAAAAGAAAGCTTCCCCTTCAAACAAATTGAAGAAACATAAGTATCTCCAAGATTCTTTGAATTGGCTTTTCACGAGCTCAGTGCTTCCCTTGAACTGTCCTTCTCCCCATCTCTTTGCATACCAGTGAAGAAACACATGAACGACTTCATTACACAATGTGAAACTCACCTGCAAGTAAATATTGATGCTCTATTCCTTCCTGAAGTGAATACTTAAATATCTGATGGTATATATGCACTGGGTTAATGACTAAAATCTACATGTCCCTATTTCAGAGTGAGGTGTCTAATTATAATGCTATATAGTGTAGTCTTTTTCTTGTTAAACAAATGTTGAATTAGCTTTTCTTCAGAAAGAATAAAACTAAATACTCTTCCCATTCTCCCACTGCTTTGGGATATTAGTTTATAATTTAGAATATATATCTGGCAAAAAGAGGATTTCTCTAGGCAGAAGATCATCTGTTTCTCCAGATGCTTTCTAACCACTGAACTATTGGATTAAAGAGGTGCAGAGAGTTGGAAAGAGGGCATTTCATATTCCTGCATCTATATGCTGAGTTCCATCTGATAGTGGTTCCTGAGAAAGCTTATGAGATCAATTTTTGGAAGCAAAAATGTCAAAACAATGCTTGAATCTGATCAGACTTAGGCAGACAGATCTCTGAAGTCTCTTCTTACAGTCAAAATGGTGAGATGAATATCAGGTGGGATAGAAAATGGATTGAAAACCGATGGGACACTTATGATTTGTTCAGTATTCAATTTCCACACAGTTGACAGAGACAGCACAGTGCTGGGGCTAGCACAGTTTTTGTTTTACTAATTATCCTGAAAGTTGGGACAGAATGCAGTTTCATCAGGTTCATGGATGACACCAAACTGGGGGGGAACTGTCAGTGTCCAGGTCACTGAAATATAATTTATTCTATATTATGATTCTATGTGTCCAGAAAACAATGAATGATGACATAGTGAAGAGTCTTAAGGTAAGGTCTGACACGATTGATTTGTCACTTGGCAATGGCTGCATGTAGAAATCCCAGTACCAAATATAAAGGAAGAAAATAATTTTCACTAATTTATAAGAAAATAGCACATTTACCATGATTAATATAAATACAGCACTCCCACAGTAACAAAAAAAAAAAAAAAAATTAACTGAATTACAGTTTATTTCTATTATTTGGTGGTATGTCCCACAGATCTAAGTAAATGTGACACTTCTAAAAAAACAGTCTTGGAAAGTGAAAACAACTATTCTAGCCTCTTTTAACACGGCATAACAGTTTGCATGTTGCCCCAAAAAAATGTTAGCTATTTTAAAGTCTTCCCATGAAATACTTCATTTTTGCAGTAGGTGAAAAATCACAATGCATTCTGCTCCAGAAATGTGAGTTTTTAGTTTGCCATGTAGAGAAATTGGAAGGTATCTAGAAAACTCCTTACTGAAGAGTTCAAAAGTAAGCAGCGCTCCATTTTAATCTTCTAGCATTAAAATTTTAAATAATCATAAAGAAAAGCAACATTCCAAAATGAATTTTAAGTTTTTACTTGTCAAGGAACATGTAAACAATTGTGAAATAGATTCATTGATAGGTAGAACAAGATATTAATCATGTTGAAGCTCCAAACTTTAAAGAATTTCCCTCTTCAGAAGCTTTAACACAGTATTTTAGAAATATTTTTGCAAAAAAAAAAAAAAAAAAACAACCAAAACATACAGTTTCTATGACAAATGAAATGCAGCTTATGTGGTTATTTTGCTTGTTTGAATTTCTGGTTTAGGTCTGTGGATTTACACAATATCATTACATAGACAGGAATTACTAAACAGATGCTATTTGCCAAATGTGTTGGAAAAATGTTAGCAATTCAGAAACACCTAAAGGCAGCTAAAATCCAAGCATTTTTAACATCAGCGGATAATTCCATATCTGATTAAATGCAGCAGGGGCACATCTATCAGATTTTCAGAGTGTGTAATTTCCAGCATAACAGATTAGCTAAAACAAAAACATTCTGATGAGAAGAAATAATTTATACATTAGAGGCTTTCTCCACAGTATCTTTCAATTCTGATAAACTGCTATGTAAAACAGTGCAGCTGGGATGTTATGTATGCATCTGACAATACATGGGTTAGAGAAAGGTAAACCTTATGAAGAAAATCACAGAAATTAAACCTTTGGTATGTCAACAGAAAACAAAAATCTAATTAAAACATAAACATTTTTTTATTTCAGAGACCTAATCAGTATTATTGCTGTTGCTTTCATAAGAGATAAAAGTAGCTACTGCACTTTTATCTTATTGAGTTAGCAAAGTTTATTACTAAATCAAATATACTTATTGGGCTTTTTTCTGGAGTGCTAGAGTTGCAAAAGCTTTGGCACCACTTGTGAGGTGTTCATTAATTTACCCTAAGATTTATGAAAATGATTTTTTTTCCATAAAATCAACTGAAAAAACCCAAACATAGCTATTGCTTGCTTTCTATAGTTACTATAATACAGGAACAAATGAACACTTACAGCTAAAATAAAAAGCAATTTTCTTCATACCTAAAATAAAGTCAAACAAGACCCACTACTTCACAAATGTCTAAATCATTTTGAATTTTCTCTCCATAGGTAGGAGACCAACTAAAAACATATCACACCCTTTGCTGTCTGTACTTGGAGCAACCTAGTGAGCTAGAATCTTAACAAGAAATCTGTTTCTTACCACTTACATGATCCAAATGAGTTTTTAAATTTTTTTATCAAGTTCATTCAAAATTCTGAGCCTTTTGAAATTCTTCTATACCTGACAGGAATGTGTTGGTTTTGGTTGTGGTTTGTTTTTTTTTTGTTTGTTTGGTTGGTTGGTTTTTTTTCTTTAAAGAAATTCTGTAACACATGATTGGAAAACATCAGCTGCAAGATACTTCTGTACCAGTCAGCATGACTGTAGTATTGATTAATTTCATTACTACACATAGCTTTATTTCTGGTTATTCTTATTGTTCTGAAATAAATACAGATAGAGCACCATTGCTACTGGAAGAAAATCAATGTTTTGTTTATCTAAAAATCATATTAACAGCCTTCCTTAATATTGCTGAGAAAATATTCTCAGGAAAACGTTTCATCATAAAAGAATATAGTTATAGCCAACATCATAAATATTCAGTATCATCA
Source organism: Cettia cetti (assembly GCA_013401135.1). NCBI lineage: Eukaryota > Metazoa > Chordata > Aves > Passeriformes > Sylviidae > Cettia > Cettia cetti. Next base: position 16,514 of record VZUI01052305.1, on the reverse strand, counting down.
GTGATGCTGAAAAAAGGCAAGGATGAAAGTGAAAACAAAAAGAAAACAAAAAGTTTTGTCCTAGGGTTTAAGAAAAAAAAAAGACTTTTTACATCAGACCATGACCCGAACAAATGGGTCAGACCTGAAATTGTTTAGACCTTGAAAATACTTGGGAGGTCTTTCAAAAGAAAAAAAAAAAAAAAAAACCAACCCAAGAGTCCAACTTTGTGAAAGATTGTCTGAAAAGTTAAACTTAAAAAAAATATTTTAAGCTGAAGTATATGGGAATGTTTTGCCTTTTGAAAATTTTGCCTACAAGGTACATGTGAAAAATATGTGAAAAAAAAATTGATAATTTTTTCTCCTAGTTTTCCTGTGTGCATGTGTATATATGCCTGTAAAACCTTAAGGCTATTCTACCAACTTCAGTTTTTCAGTGTAAGTATTACTATAAGTATCTTTTGGTTTTGACTATAACAGATGTCACCACCTAAATGCAGTCAAAATATGAGGCATATTTTCTCAAGTTCTTGTGTTTGTGTGGTCAGAAGACACTTTAGTATGTGAAAGATACTCGCTACATCTATTTTGCTGGCAATACTCAGAATTATATTTTCATTTATTGAAATTTTTTTTATGTAACCAGGACAGAAGCTAAAAAATGTATGTTTTCTGTTCTACATGAGGAAGCATCGTATCACACAATAGACACTACAAGTTGTTTGATTTATACATGCAAATCTTAAACACATAATGGTAAAAAACAGTCTGCTTTTGTTTTGATAAGCTTAGTGATTACACCAATAAAACATAAGACACAAGTGCTAAGGCAATTTTAAAATTTCATCCATAAAGTCATAATTTCTTCTAAAATAAGCTACCCTCTGATAGGATCCTCCCATTGGACACTACAAAATTTATTTTACCTAATGTACAAATCATTTAAACATTCCCAGTTGTTAAGCTTTATTGAATTTGAACATTGCTTGAGGTTCATACTCTGTTTAAGATGGAATGTGTAATGATCAGACAAAAGACTCTTAAAAACAAAACTGAAAAGCTAGAAAGACTGAAAAGCAGAGACTAGAAAATAAACTACCAACCAAACAGAAAAAGAATGAAAGTATAAGGACAATGGAAATTAAAAACAGGTTACCCCATTCCTCTGAAAGACTGAAACAAGTACCAACAAATGTATCAAGAGTGTAATAATGGTTCTGGACCTTGGTAACTTTGAGCTACAGAAGAACAATCATGGCAGAAGAATATAAGCCTTGATCTCACGACTGATACATTTTAATGTTCAAGAATTTTTTGTAAGTTTTATCATGCAGAGTGTAAGCTGATTTACTTGCTTACCAACCTTTATGTGATATATTTCCTGACCTCATGTGTTAAGTGGTTTGATTTTTTTTTAATTGCCCATCTCTTTGGAATTTCAGAAGAGTTAGTAGTCCATAGCACCCACAATGAAAGATGGAAAGAGCTTACCTCACCTTTATCATCAACAAAGTTTTCAAGTAAATATGAACTTACCTGCTATGGTTTGGGATTATCCAAATTTAATGTTCTGACGTGTTCTACTGTATTATTCATCATAGAAGTTACTAGATGGGGAAATGCCTTGAACAAATTTAGGAATTGGTGATCATTGACCTATTCAGTCTCAGCCAGATGGATTTCACTTCAAACACATCCACAGCATAGCTTAAGGGCCCCAGGAGCCTTGGAGATGTAACCTTAACTGCATAGAACACTTTGAGGACAGAAAGGGGATAATTACAAGATAAGAAAGTGTAGGAATATTGAGGTGGGACACATTATGCCCAAAAGATGGTCTCAACTAAATTTGCAATTATAAGCCTTTATTCCATTTCTTTTTAGGCTAATTACAGACAAATTTTACCTTAGTAACAAGATACACATCAAAATGATGTATTGTCCTAAACTTCAGAAGACATTTTTGTTTATCAGTCAAGACTTTGAGCCCATATATTTCCAAGGTTTTGCATTATTTAATTCTTCATGAAAATGTTGAGGTTAAGGAAAAAAAGACAGGATATCTCTATATCAATTTTAAAACTTCTGGAAAGAATAAACTGTTATTTCCCAGTTCCAACTACTTCACAGAGGTCAATATCTGCTCATTTAAATGATAATAGAGGTTGGCACAACTCCATCTCAGAAAAGTGGTACTGGCAGTGCCTATAACATACTAGTGTTGACAATAGAAAAGTTAGCAAGATCAGAATGTCAAAGTTATTGACAAACATTCATCAAGTGATGCCTCTCTTGACTGCTATTAAAGGACAAGGTAAATCTAGGAAATTCTGCTAACTGTGCTTGAATTGACTTTTCAGCTTTAGAAAGAGGACTTTCAGGAGGACGTAATTGTTTTAGTCACCTAGCAGTACAGACAGATGTGCCATTGTGCTAAAAAAAAGAAAATAGATACCTTTTTTCAAAATGCTTTCTCCACCTGCTTCCTGAGAAACCAAGCAGAGTAATTACTACACACATACCTCATAATTCCAGCTTGCCAGAAGCCTAAGCAGCTGCAGTTTCTTACAGATTTTTTTCCTCACATTATCATGGAAAATCTGATTACCGGCAAGTCAACAACCATAGATATTTTAACACATGCAAGCTAGCAATAATGACTACATAACTTAATAAATCATTATATTTCTCTTGAAATACCAAATGGTTCTTCCAATAATGTTTTTGAGAGCCAGACTGAGGTAATACAAATTCATGTCTAGTTTAGACTTTGTTTATAGATCCAAAGGAAACAGGATTTTTCCCACATTAGTTCTTGCATAAATATTTGAAAACTTGCATGCTTCAGTTAATCCCTCCAGTAGTATCCAAGCTCGCAAATTTATCTACTGATAACATGCATAATAGTTATTTTCTTTTATTTTCCTCCTACCTCAGAATGGTCTCCCCTTTTGTGTTTACTACAATCAACTGTCTTCAGAAGTTTCAGTGATATCCAGTTACATTTTAAGTTTTGTCAAAAACATTCAGTAATTGTTGGGAGAGGAACAGTTTTTGTTATGAAGACTTTCAAGAGGGAGAAAACGGTGTTTCACAGCAACTTATACTAGTCTCATTTTTCCTAATATATGTATCTGTTCCTAATAGAAAATAAAAATGTTCCAGATTTACAAATTTATTTTTTGGCCTTAGTGAAGATACTTGATTTTGAATCTATATTCAACACTGTCCTTTTACCACCTCTGTTGTGCAAGGGACAAACAAGCCATCAAAAAGGTAATAGAATATTACAACTTACATATAGCTTTAGGCCTACCAGCTATGATCTGATCTTCACTGGATATAAATCAGCTGACTTGGAAAATCCTATGCAATTTGTACCAGCTAAGGTTATGGTCCTTGCTTTTCACCATGATTGCAAAGAAGATCTCTAACTCTAGTGTTACATATCAACCTGATGGTTGAAGTATAGCATCAAAATTTCACATATTACCCTGGTGAACTTGCCTTCTAGAATGGTAAGACAGACCATGGAAAGGAAAGCAAGGACAAATCCCCATAACCATATAATGGTGATAAGTCTACCTCACTGATTCACACAATATATATGTTAAATAACCTTACTTCTTAATAAATAATATCTAATATAAAGCAAATTTCTAGTTAATGTTACTGCCTATGCCTTTTATATGCATTTGAAATTACAGGTAAAATATATTTACATTCTACTACAACTACATATATTAAGGAAAAATATGTTTTAATGCAAAAATTGCAGATTGCTGGAGTATATACCCCCAAATATTCTGAACCATCTATAATTAATAGTCATTGATGCTCATTGTAGTAGAGCATTCATTTCATGAAAGGCAGGACTTTGACTGTAAGCACACTTAGGAGAGAAGGAACAAAAATGGCAGCAAACTAAACTCTTAAATATCTAGAACATTATTCATATACATCAAAACTCATGCCATGCCTACTATAATTAGACTAAAATTCTTACTTAGTCATAAATTCTGAACAGATTAGGAACCTATAAGACTTGGATTCTTGCCAGCATTAAACACAGATGTAAGCAAACAGGGTTTTGCAGTGTGCAGGCTGCTTTTAACTGTAATATGTCAGAAACATCTTTTGCATTTTCTTAATATGTACAGATGGTTAAAAAACCTTTTACAGAAGGCTGATAAAAAAAAAATCTGAACCTCTCCTGAACCTCAGATTATAAATACAGTAGGACCAATGAGTAATTTCAGCTTGCAGTGAGCATCAAAACATTACAAATTGAGATGGAGAGAAAGTTCAAGAGAATATCTGAATATTAGATAGTATTAGAGAAGAAATTTCTCTGGATTTCTGTGAGGCCAAATTCAAGGTTCAGAACAAGGTCCAAACACAGGTACATACAGAGAGGAGAATGACTTAAGACCAGCCCCAAGGACAAGGACTTCTGTGGAGGAAGCAATGAATGAGAAGCTCAACATGACCCAATAATGTGCACTTGCAGCCCAGAAAGTCAACCCGCCCTGGTCCATCAAAAGTAGAGCGGCAGAGGGTTGTGATTCCTCCCCTCTCATTTGCTGTCATGGCATCCCAGCTGGAGTTCTTTGTCCAGCTCTAGGGCCCCCAGCATTGGAAGGACATGAACCAGTGGGGTAGAGCCCACAGATGGGACACAAAAAGTGTCAGAGGGCTGGAGCACCTCTCATATAAAGACAAGGCTGAGACATGGGATTACTTAACTTGAAGTTACCTTGTGGCAGCCTTTCATTACCTAAAGTGGACCTATAAGAAAGTGGGAGAGATACTTTTTGCTAGGACATTTTATTGTAGGAGAAGAGGGTATGGCTGTAAACTGAAAATGATAGGATTAGATCAGATACTGGAAAGAAATCTTTTACTGTGCTTGTGGTGAAGCACTGGAAGAGACTGGCCAGAGAAGCTGTGGGTGTCCTGTTCCTGGAAATGTTCAAGGCCAGATTGAATAAGTCTATGAGCCACTTGAGCTAATGGAAGATGTCCTTGCCCATGGCAGGCAGATTGGGACTAGGTGATTTTTCAGGTCCCTTCCAATCCACACCATTCTACAGTTCTGTAAAATAATATTCCCCTGTAGGAAGATATAACATATATAAACATATACTTCTATGCATTACTTAGCAACTAAAAAGAGGAAGTATTCATTAAATGGAAGTTACTCAGACAAAGAACAAATACGAACACTATCACGTGAATGTAGATGCAGCCTACAGAGCAGCATTCTTTTCTCAACAGCAGCTATTTCTTTGCTCTAGATGTCTTTGTTTCTATGAAACACCTGTAACATGTTTCTGTGTCCCCAATACAACAATTTTGAATACATTTATGGCTTATATAGATCCTGCCTGTCAAGTAGTAGAAATATCATAAATATATTTTTTCTTCTTTTCTTTAAAAATATCTGAGATAGTTTTCATGTAGCATGTTCAGCCACCACGTCAGTATAATACAAGTGCCACGACAGTGCTCTATACAGCTTTCTGGGCCTGCCTCATTTGCTGCTTGGAATATTGTGCTACCATAATTATACAGATAGTTGTACCTGAGCGATCTCATTTATGTCTGGTTTTGTCCACACAATACACATTTTCTCAATTTCTATGTAGACAATACCCTCAGAGATATATCTTAATTGAGGCAGGGTACAATGTATGCTGAACTTAAGTATTCACAGCCACCTATTCCCCCAGTAATACTGCAATGTCGTTCTAAAAAAATAATTTATTAAAGCCTTCTGGAAGAAAAAAATATAGGCAAGTTAATATTCCACAATCCCCTTCCTGTGACCCAGTCTTATGTAATGTAACTGTCCTTTGGGGATTATGAATTATTCTTCATGCATTCACTCACTTTTGATACTGTGTTCTTCAGTAAAAATCCCTTCTTCTATACCCAAGACCTCTTTAATAATAAACAACTTCCCATCTAAAAAAGAAATAAAATGTATGCTTTAAAACACTATGACTATAACCCAGACATCTCCACATGATAGTGTAATATAATTTGAAATGGAAATAGAGGAAAAATATGCACATCTTGCATTCATCAATAAACTTTACTATACAGAACAGTTTGTATATAGAATAATTATTCTTGCTTGCCAAGAAAGACATTTTTCTTAAAAAGTGGATAAATGAGGACATTTAATAGAAAGGCACTGAAACAATTTCTGTAATTCTGCTATTGCTATTAAAAACATGTACTGTATACCTACCTTCCACAGTGAACTTCCTGTATCCACTATGTTGTATGCTGAATGTTTTAAAAGGTCAGTCATGTTCATGCTCATTTGTCCTCATTCTCATTTGCTTCTTTGCTTTATGTTCTGCAAAAAGAGTTTTCAAATGTTTTCCTTATTAATTTGCTTAACATCATCAATTCCACAAAGAAAACGTCAAGTGGCAAGATGATAGATAAACAAAGGAGATTGGAGCAGAACATTATCTAAGACTGGTAAAATACAAGTCTCTGTTGAGGTAATAAAAGCCCTAAAAATGGTATTCAGCTGACATAATGTCAAGAAAATCTAAATAGAAGGTTATAGTTATTCTTCAATAACTTTTCCCCACACTGTATAATTTACAGAAAACTGTAAATTTTTACTGTTTTCTCCCATTCCAGTGTGGGTCCTTCATGTGTAGTGGTTCTGACAGGACCTTGCTCTGAGTCTCCAAGGGTTGCAGCTTTTTCCAGTCTGCTCTGGTGTGAGGTCCTTCCTGGGCTGCAAATGGGTATCTGCTTCCCCATGGTCTTCCATGGGCTTCAGGGCAACAACTTCACCCCAGTATTCTCCATGGTCTGCAGGGGATTCTTGTCCCTGAAGCCAGGAGTGTCTTATCCCTCTTTTTCTCCTTTGACCTTGGTATGTACAGGGCTGTTTCTTTCTCATTTTTTCACTCTCTCACTGCTGGTTTCTGAAAAAATATTATCACAGAGACATCGGAAGTATTGCTTGAGCTCAACTGTGTCCTACAGAAGATCCCCTGCATCTGACTTTAACCAGATGTAACTGGCTGTACCTGGGATGGGGCAGCCCCTCTCCTCTTTTCTCAGATGTCACCCCTGAACTGCTGCCACTGCCAACACTTGGACACATGAACCAAATACAAAGTCAGGGAACAAAGGCCACAGTTCAGCAAAAGAATCTGCTGAGGAGTTCTGCCTGTTTCAGAAGGGTCAGGCCTATGGGAGAGCTTTCCTTATTCCTCCTACTTTGTTTTCAGGCTTAATTACATGTTACCTAGAGAAGGGATGAACAGTAGTACACTTATTAAGCTTCTTCGATAAACTTCAATTAGACACTCTCTTGTAACGGCTGTAAAGCTTCAGAACTCTGAGTCCTATAAAGGGGCTTATGTTTTTGTGGGGACTTTCTTACCCTGATTTAGATGCAAGGGAGAAATACTGACAAGATATTCCCAAAAGTTTACTAGTTTACTAGTAAACTTCAGAAAATTAGGGAACTCTCGCAAAAGTTTAAAGCAATATTCAATCAACACCAAGCATTACACAAAACATTAACTTAGCAAGCTCTAGGCCCATTCAACTTAGCAAATTCCAACTTATCTGAATTTAAGGTACTCAAGCTTCTTGAAGAATTAATTAGAAGAAGAGATACAGAAGAGAAAAAATATAGATACCCCTCATGTTTCAGCTGATGTAAAATCCAGGGGAAGGTAAACTCAGACGTGCTTTTACTGTTCTTTGGCTTAAGTACCCTTTGGCTTTCCAGAGCCCTTCCCCCTGGTGGGACTTTGGTCTGTAGTCCAGTCAGGAGCTGGGTTAGAGGCTCCAGGGGCAGGTGAGGAGCACTGTGCCAGGGCTTGGTGACCATTGCAGAGCCTGGGGTCCAGAGCCCAGTGGGTTGGGTGTGCAGAACAGGGTATCCTCTCACTGGAGAAGGACCCAACTGCCCCTTCCACTCACACATGGGCCCAAAAAGTTTCAAGCCCAAAATCTCCTCCAGTCTCTCACAATGGTAGATCATCAAATAGTTTGAGCATTAGAATATGTCATGTCTGAATTTAGAAGTGCACAATAAACAATATTTGTGAAATTTGTCTTTTGCCAAGTCTTGCATTTGTGATGATTTGATATCAAAGCTAATTGATTTTAGCTCTCTGTGAAGCTCATAGGAATCGCAGTTGTTTAGAAAAGGGAAATGTTGATACCTTTTTTTAATTTTATTTTTTAAAATAAAGGTTCCTCTCCTTCCTTCCTCCCTTCCTTCCTCCCTTACTTCCTCCTTCCATCCCTCCCTCCCTTGAAAATTACTCAATCACTCTTTTCTTAGAGAATCTTTGCCTAAAGTTAATCTTCCTATGAACTGAAAGGATCCAGCACACAAATTCATACCTTCAACAGAAATAGAAAAGAAACTATTTTGAGGACTGAGCAGGTGGCTGCAATGGTAATGTCTGATTGCACAGAGTTCAGCCATGGTTCTTTATTCATACTAAGAACTAGACTGGGCAGCACAGAAAGAACACAAAAGTTTCTTTTAGTTCACAAAGCTGTAGTTATCAAGTAAACATGCCTGATTTATATTTAATCAGCTGAATTCAATGATTTCAGTCAAGAGTCAATTATATGGCTGGAGGTTTTAAATAAGCTTGTACTTCTTAAATAAAACTAAAGGATGCTAAATATTGGTTGTCTATAAGAATAATGAGTTTTAACATACATTTCAGTCATACACAGGAATATTTATTATCCATTATAGTGAATGAGAGTCAACGCAAATTTGACACATTTAGTCATCTAAATTTTGGATTTGAGCAAGTCAGATCAGTTGCCTTGAAAAAAGTTATTCTCATTTGAGATTATATCTGACAGGATCTACAGAAGACTGATGCTGTCCTGAATTGCTAACCAAAGTCTAGTACTTTCAAAGAAAATAGATGCCTATCTTTTGTTAACAAGGTCTGAATCTAAATGGGAATCAGAGCCTTGAGTAAGTCAGTTCATGTCAGTTGCTTAAATACAAACATAAATTGCCATTGTAACAGCAACAGAGTATTCAAGCCATCTATATAGATATATGAAGATATATGTCAAATATGGTACAAGAAAAAGATGCACACTAGGGAGATACCTAAAACTTTTGACCTGCAGTTAGAGACCAGATAGAACATTTGAATAATGCCACAAGTCTGTGTTTGATAAACTGAACTATCCCATGCAAAGCAATCAAACTAATTTTAAAATATTCATTGTCACTTCAAATTCCACACTTAATTACCTGCACTGAGAAATACTATGTGTGCCAATGGAATCAACCAGCTGAGGAAATCAGCTGAGGAAATACTTTTAGACCCTTCAGTTGGTTCTTCAAGGAGATGAAAGAGGCATCTCTACAGATTTTAACTAACAATGCCACTTTAAAGCCTGCTGTAAGTGACACACAACATCATTTAAGATGAGACTTTACCAGTAAACTGCAGAATTTGTCCAGTTGATGTATGTTTATTTTAGATAAGCTATGCAATGCATAAGTGAGATTTGATCAGATGTTATACATGTTGATGGAGAGTCTGTGTTCTCAAGTTGTTTTTCAGGCCATGATGTTGTTCCTTAGTGCTGTGCTATCACTTGTTGAGGTTAGATTTGGTTTTTCCTTTTCACTTCATTCTTCACAGTCCTTCTTCTAGATCTCAGCTCTTATGCAGAACACATTTCTATCTGGTCTGGAGCTGCATCACACATACAAAGTGCAGGTACCCCTGAATTGTCTTAATTACTGTGCCCTTCAATACTGCCTTAATCCAGTAAATATTCTCCCTGCTTTAACACTATGAGTGAAAAAAAAAAATAACAGCAGAGAAGACAATCAGCCTTCAGAAGAACTTGCTGCTAATTCAAGAAAGTGAATTAGCAGCTTAATGGAATTATGGCAAAGGATTTATGCCCCTGATATAAATGCAGCATGATCTTAAGAACTGGGAATAAAAGAAAGTCTCAGGATATCAGGGCTGAAAACATTTAATCCTTAGGCTTCTCTTCCAAGTAATTAAAAAATTCTTCTTTCTTTTGTAGTGTCCCATGTAAATTGCTCAAGAATGACTGATATTCAGTCTTCTAAAAGATGCTTAGGATCTGTGAAGAACATTTATTTTCAACTATGATCTCTCTATTGGCTCTGTAATTTCATTCAGAACTATTCCCTTTTTAATCTATGAAAAGATATCAGCAAGACTGATCCCATAGAGATAGTGAGCTTCAAAATCTGTTAGCCTATAACAGCTAGTGTTGGGGCACTCAATTTTATGTATAGACACTGGTGCAAAATAACAGAAGGAAGCACAAATGTTTCAGTCTTTTCTTTTGGACTCTGTAGGAAGCCTGCTCAAGACCCTCCACTGTATAAGCCCAACTCAGTGTTCTATTCTAATTAAATAACATTAAAAAATCAGGTAGACAAAGGCAGGAATTAGACTGAAACATATGCTAATGTTCATCAAGGGCGACTCCCTTTTTAAAACATCTTTCTAGTTTTCTTGTTCTTATTCATTTTCTAATTAGGCATCTATCACAAAGAATAATGTTTGTAAATTTCCATGGTGCCAGGAAAGCTGCAGCAAAGATGATACAGAGAAACATATTGTCACACTATGCAAAAAGTTAATAATCTCAGAAAATATTTTGGGGAAAAGCAAATTCTAAGAAAACATACAAGTTAATATTCTCGCTCGCTCCCTCTGACCTGGAGAGCATAGGAGCAGTAGAGCAAAAAAGTCTGGGAAGCAATGAACACAGGATTTCATTTTTGTGGAAAGCCTAAATGGTTAAACTTTAAAAATATTAATTCTAAAGAGTCTTGACTATTTACAAAAACGTTTAAGTAAGAGAAAATTTTGATAACCTATGCTGTATCACCTAATAAGAATCCCACATGTACTCTTACAGCATTCTAAAATATTATTTTGTACTTAGCCTAATTATTATTTTTCCATTTTGAATGCTTCATGTGGCTCTTTGATCCTTATGTTGTAAATTCCTGAAGTCAAACATGGACAACTTGTTTCTTTGATGTCGTTACCCACCTGTAGAGCAACAAGCTGACATTTCCAATAACCAACAATCTAATACAACAAGCTAATACATACAGTAAGAATATTGTGTCTATGTGACTCAGTAAAGAGATCAGCATTTCATTTTGTAGCAGGTGCTGATTTTATTGATTCAATTGATTGATCTGTACCTGTGCAGTGAAAGTAATATGAATGTCCTACTACACTGTTATAGTTAATGAGATAGTTTGACTCTACATCTGTTTAATGCACTTTGGAAACTGCAGCCTGCAGGGTTGAGGAGCAGAATCACAAGAGAGAAAAAGATTGGAGGTATTTTATATTATTATTGAGGTTTCTTGCCATCTGAATTTTAGAGATTTTTCTTTTTGTGATTCTTATTATTCATGAGTTTCATATCCCAATTCCATGCTTCATATTTTAATATACTCTTGTATCTGTATTTCATAGTATGTTTGAACTGTTAGTTTGCAAAGATATAGACTGCTCATTTCATCTAATCTATTTAGAATAAGTCAATTTTAATTTGTATTAAACAGGTTTTTCACAATGAGATTCTCCTCAACATGTCTTTCAATTTCCCTATAGACCTGTAGAGCTTGACAAGGATATTTTTGGCAATTATGATTTAATTAAATATTCCCTAAAGAGTTGTTATATAAAGCAAAGTCATATAAGCAACTGACAGACATTTAAAATCAATACTTTTAGAAGACATAATTCCCACCATTCTCATCAAATCTTGAAAGAAGGCTTTGATTTAGCATGGATTATAATGTGGGATGGAAAGTTAAACTTCTTTGCTGTTTTCACAGTCTCCAGAAATGTCATTTATAAAACATGTTAGAAGTTTACTATAAATGATGCCTTAAGTTTAGCTTTCATGTTTTTCAGATTTTGTGCTGCCTACGGGTGTAATTCTGAGCCTCATATTGAGTGCTGGTACACTGTCTTCACAGAGTAGGCAGACAAAACAAATCCTTTTCCTCATAAGACCAAGGACAACTTCCAGGTCCAAAAAAACCCCCAACAAAAACAGTGAACTGAAGGGAGAAATAAGAAGGATGAGACCTCACAACCTGAAGCTATAATTGGACAATTAAACACCGATAAGCAAATGGACCAAAACTTATTAAAGCGTGAGCCCTCTTGACTGGTCAGATATTTTGAAACTGTTTTGGTTCCACCTTGGGTGTAGCCCTGCCCAGGCCCTGTCCTGCCGAAGTTGTATCCTAAAGGCCTTTCAATAAATATCTATTTTATTCTCTAGCTCTGTCCAGTCTCTGTTTCAGGTCAGCCTTCTCAAGTCATCATTATCAATAAATACATGCCAAAAGAAAGTTTATCTTACGACTGTATTTGTATTCAGCCCTACATTCTTAAAAGATAGGAACTATAATATCTGCTTGTTGCTCAAACTACATCTACTCAAAATATCCTTAGTTGGAAATTGTCACTTTTTTCTCACTGAAAATACATTTTTGGAAGATAAAAAAGAAAGTAGAGAAGAATGAGTATGAAGTATCAGTCCTGTGTAAGAGCATGATAATTTAAAAGTGAAAAAAATCTAAATATTGAAAAAAAATAATAAAATTAATGCTAATGGGTTTTGAGCGGGGTTTTTTTTGTTTGTTTTCTTTTTTCTTTTTTTTTTCTTTTTTTTAATTAACCTGCTTAGTTAATTCTAAGGAGTAAGGCCAAATGATGACTAGTTTTTGCTTTTTCCTTATTTCCAGTGAAGGTTGTCCTTTTACCTTGTCTCTTCCTATTCAAGTATTGATTCTGTAATTTTAATTTCCTTATACTGATACATTTGCTCTTCAAAAAGACAAAAATAGTCTGAAACTCTTAAAATAAAGAATACTGTATACGCTTCTCTTTAATGTGTAAATGTAAATAATAAATGCGTAAATGCAAATAATATCAGCAAAAATAAATGGGGAAAAAACCTAACAGAAAAGAAAAAGGAAATTTATTGTCTTAAATTGTGGGCATATTTATGTTAGGACTTTCTGCTAATGAAAATTCTGCTTTGATTTAATATCAGCTTTTGACATTTTCTATTGTTAATGTTTTTCCATCTTTTAAAATGTGGTCTTAGTTTCAAACTAAACTAGAAAGATCACTAAGATTAAAGAAAGTTCTCAAGAATACAAAAAAAAGTCTTTGCTGTTGAAGTCTGGAAAAACTCGCCTATCAGGTAATTATCTAGTTCCTTCTTAACACTCTTGTGTGGAGTATTGACAGATTCCTTGATATTAGTCTGTACTCCTTCCCAAACTTTTGGGTTTCATTTTGCTGAACCCTTGATACAGAATTTCTTTATGATGATGACTTAAACAGAAGAGCTGCTTAAAAAAAAAGCATTTTTCTATCTGCTTCAAATTTTCTGTCTTCCAATGAAACTGAACAACCACAACGTCTTATGACCCATCTTGAAAAATGCTATTTCACCTCTTCATCTACATCATACACTAAACATGCCTGGTTTTCTTTACCTGCTGCTCTAGCCTTTGCAGGATCACTGCAATTTTAGCTATCAATTCAAGCAGAAGATTGCAACATCACATTTGCTGGGGATCTGTATATGTTGTCCTTATTTAGAGCAAGTGAAAAATATAGCTCAATTCATACATTAATTAAAAAGGGGCCGGAAACATTCAATATCCACAGTAACATATTGTGTGGATATGCACAGTGCTATATGAACAGATAGGAGTCTCAGCTGTAAGAGGAAAATAACTCACTATCTCCCTTTCAAGAAGATTAATAAACCTTAGTTTATTCATTTTCAAAAAAAACCACATTTAACTCAGATGAAAAGGAAATGGAAGAGAAACAGTATAAGTAATATTTTCCACATAGAATCTTCAAAATCTATTTAGCAGCACTGCTAATTCTAAAAAAAAAAAAAAAAAAAAAAAAAAAAAAAAAAAAAAAAAAAAAGAGAAGGCTTGGGACAATACCCAAAGCCCTGCAGAACATTACATGTCATGTTAACATCAAATATGAAATAGAGATATTTGACAACTTATTACGTTCCTATCTATGAAATGTTACTACCTTAACTCCTGTGCCATAGGTGTAGGGTGATGTCTAGACTGCTGAACGTGAGGAAGAAACAAGGACTTGTAAAGGTACCAGCCACATGGAATATTATCAAAACTCCCGTATCTGAATGTGTATGGTATCTTGTATATCAAATGCTAAGTAAGAAAAGTGAGAAACTGAGATCATAGAGAATAAGGTCTAGGATGGCTCCCAATATCAGATAATGTCCTTACTTGATGGCATGGAAAAGACATCAAGATTAATAACGTTACTACTGGTATTTACATCATTTTATGTAATGATGGGAGCTGTCTCCAGGTAAGTATGAAGTTTCAAACACCAAAAGAAAGCAATTGTATTCATAAATTGTGTAATAAATTGAATATTTTAATATAAGCTTTTGAATAATAGAAGTGTGATCCATCTGTCAAGATGCTGAGCTTCCAGAGAGGAATGTAAGATAGATCTATGCAGACATCTTTAACTGAGATAGTTACTGGGTTTCCTGCCAGTCAGAGAGAAATGGGTACATGCTGGAAATAATTAAGGTCAGCTTAATAAAAATGTTTAAACTGGGTCAGAGTAGCTGTCACCTGAACATAGACTCATTTTACATAAGCCTTTTTTGCATGATTATTTTAAGTAAAGTACTGTTGGCTAGAGAGGAGAGAGAGGAGAAAACTGATTTGATTTTTGTGACCCCCTCAGTTCCACTATTGCGAATAATCACTCAGAATTGTCTGCAAGCTATGGTAATTTAACATGAGTTACTCATGGGATAAGGGACATTCTTACTGTGCTGGTATATTTTTGTATCTAAAAGAGACAAAGATACAAAATAAATTCTGTCTAGGTCAGGTGAAAAATTTAAGAATATTTGACAATAACATGATACTGCAATGACATAACATAGGTCTACAGTCTGTGGCTTTCACAGCTCCATTAGGTCAGACTTTGACATTTACAGAATTTTATGAACCATATTTGTATGCTACAATTTTTCTTGCATCAATTTGTTTACTCTTGCAATCCATGGTTCATCAGGTTTTTTGGTATGTGTTTTTTGAGGTTTTGCTTCAAAATTTAAGTCTAGGCATGCTTAAGAACAACTGCAAGCGTCTATCCCTGTTTAAATGGCTATCTTCAACAGTTGAAAATGAACATGTGGATGATGACAGACTCAAGACAATCATATCTCCAAGAGCTAAATTTTTATTCTGTTTGCCAAAGGGGACTCTGCATTGGCAGCTTTTCTACTCCAGTGCAGGTGTTTTCCCCTCTGCCCATGGCTGTTGTGCATGACAGATGGATCAATAATGCAAAAACAAAGAAGATTCTGAACTTAGAATTTAAGAGCGTTTGATGGTAATTTCTGAACAGGAAAAACAGTTTGTGTATATTATTTTGATTAGCTGCCACTGCTTTATTCTTCTGTTTAAGGATTTTAAGTTAGTGATTATCTTATGTTACAATAAAGGCTCAGAAGAGGGACTCTTCAAACACTGAGTAGCTGTTGTGCAAGATCACTTTGCTCAAATTAAGATGTATACCATCTGGCAGGTGTCTTGTACCTGTCATTGGGGATGACTATCAAAATAAAGACTCTTTTTTGAGCAAGGTTATAATATACATATCTATAAGTCTTAACTTTGGGATTTAGAGGTGTTACTTTTAACAGATGGTCTCTTGTATCTTGTCATTTTCATCAGCCCAGATTCTGAGATCTCATTTCAAAGAAAATATACAAAAACTGTTTTATTTAATACATGTGAAATAGATTGTGACTAATCTAGTAAAACTTCAGTGCGTCAGAGCCTTGTTATGTATATTTTCCACATTTTTAATGACTGATATCTATTCTCACCTGACCCAATGCCAGTGTAGAAGCTCTCTTTTCCATTTTTCTAATCAGCTCTCAGAGAAAATTTAAGATATTATAAATAAAAGTCCCCCTGGAAGTTTTCAGTTATGGACTAACTCCATGAGGTTAGGAAAAAATAATAAATAATTTTAAATTAAAGATCCAAAACTTTGTATGTCATTTTCCAATTATTATTTGATCTTAAATCAACTAAAGGGTGAGTATAAAATTTATATTAACTAACTACACTCTGAAAATATTTATTAATTCCAAGCTTCAGTAGAATATTTTAATTCCATTGCAATCTCATGTTTAAATCACACTCCCATTTCTTTAGCATTCATTGGTTGAGCTTTTCTATTATTAAGTTGTCTATGCCTTCTGAATATACAAGCTGATTTGGTGTGTGTCATGAGATATGTCAGGAAATACAGTTAAAAAATGAAAATATTTTGATTATATTTTCCTAAGCTAATTTCCTTCCTTCCTTCCTTCCTTCCTTCCTTCCTTCCTTCCTTCCTTCCTTCCTTCCTTCCTTCCTTCCTTCC
>VZUI01052303.1:0-17376 GCA_013401135.1 Cettia cetti | reverse complement strand
GCCCCCCCCCCGGCACCGCCACCGCCGCCGCCGGGGCCGCGCTCCCGCTGCAGCCGGCCCGTGGCACTTACCGGCCCCCTCCTCCTGTTCTCCTCCCCACGGGCGACGCTGGCAGCGGCGGCAGCGCCTCACGCACCTCGCCCCGCCGCGGCCCCGGCACTTCAATCTCCCGCGGCGGCCGCTCCGCCCGCGTCGCTCCCGGTGATGCGCCCGCTGCCAGCCCCGTCCCGTCCCGCCCTCCCGCCGCGCCGATCCCCCCCGCCCGCTGTTGGTTTGTCCCGCCGGCCACACCTGCGGCTCGCACCATTCTGCGCGCGGGGGGGAGCCGAGCGGGGAAGAGGCGGGTGGGGAGCGCGCCCCGGCGCCGGAGCAGCGAGCGGGAAGTAGCGCTGGGATGCTGCGCTGAGATCCGGCCCCGATCGGCTCCGAGGAGCCGGATGGTGCCGAGGCGAGAGGCAGTCGCCTGATGTCGTTCTCACCCACAAGGCCCGCAGTGGTACAGCCGAGGAACCTCTCCTTCCCCTCACCCAGCAGGTCCCAGCGAGGGGCGGGAAGTGCCATGTGCCAGCGCTTCCCTCGGGTGAGAGGCGGCGGAGCGCCGCGCTCTACCTGTGGGGTGCAACGCGAAACGTTTCCAAGTGTTTTCCTGACGGGTCATTTTTTTCCTAGTCAGGTAACAGCCCGGGGAACAGGTGTGGGATAGGATAGGGGACACCCCGCGTCCCGCTGGCCGCAGGGATCACCGCACAGCCACACGGCTTAGAGGGGCCATCCCACAGCCACACAGGTTGGGAGAATCAGCCCCAGACACACAGGTTTGGAGGGGACATCCTACAGCTCCCAGAAGGAGAAGCTGCCTGGATTGTGCCCTTGATACGTGTGTGCTGCCCCAGTAATTGTGTATATTTCTGAAATATAACCATATACAAAGAGTGTATTTTCATATGCCATCGCTCTTCCTTGGAGATGCTCTAGGAGACATGAAGAAATACCTGAAATGTTTGTAAAGCAGTAGTGGGAAGGTTGTGAGAAGAGTAAGCAAGTGTGTAGCAAATTCAAACTCGATCTTTTTTCCCCTAAAAAAAAGCTTATCCAGGTTGGGAACTCAAAAGCAGCGTGGCCAGCGGGGCAAGGGAGGGAATTCTGCCCTTCTGCTCTGCTCTGGTGAGAACCCACCTGCAGTGCTGCATCCTGCTCTGGTGTCCACAACATTAAAGGAGTGTGGAACTGTTGGAGGGAGCCCAGAGGAAGGCTATGGACATGCTCAGAGGGTTGGAGCACCTTTCCTATGAAGACAGGCTGAGAGGATTGGGTATTTTCAGCCTGGAGAAGGTTCTGGGGAGACCTTACTGCAGCCATTCAGTACCTAAAAGGGGCTACAAGAGAGCTGCAGAGGGATTTTTTTAAAAGGACTTGTAGCAATAGAACAAGGAGACATGGCTTTAAACTGAAAGAGGGTAGGTTTATTTTAGACACTGGGAAGAAATTCTTTACTCTGAGTGTGGTGAGGCACTGGCATAAGTTCCCCAGAGAAGTTGTGGATGCCCCATCCCTGGAATTGTTCAAGACCATGTTTGATGGGACTCTGAGCAACCAGATCTAGTAAAAGGTGTTCCTGCTTGTGGCAGAGGTGTTGGAACTAGAACCCTTTCCAGCCCAAACCGTTCTATGATTCTCTGAGTCAGCTGTCCTGGCCATGCTCCCTCCAAGCTTTTTGTGCACTTCCTCCCTGGCAGAGCATGAGACACTGAAAAGTCCTTGACTAAGGGTAAGCACTACTTAGCAACAACCAAAACATCAGGGTATTTTTCTCATACTGTATCCAAAACAGAGAATTGTACCAACTACTTAAAAAAAAAAAAAAAAAAAAAAGAACTCTATCCCAGCCTAAGTCAGGACATCATGACAGAGGTGTTGGAAGTAGGTGATCTTCAAGGTCACTTTCAAGCCAAACCATTCCGTGATTCTGTGATTCTCTGATCAACACTCAAACACATGATCAAGCCAAAGAGTTTAGGGGGTATTAATAAATAAATACTTCAAGCTAGCTAGCATGAATATTAATAGTGGTGATAAAGCCTGATGCTTAAGGGAACACAGTTAAAAAAAATAAATAAAGAGGGTGCTCTAGTAAAAAAATATATTTTAAGTTGCCTGTTTGCTTAGTAGTCCTGTCAAATCCCAGCCTGAAAAACAAAGAATGTTAGAGTTTGAGTTGTCCCAACCCCTTCTGGACTGAATCTCAACAGCCTTTCATTTAATTCCTCCATGATACCATTTATTTCCTCCATTTATTTGTGAATGTCTGTGTGTGGAAAAACTTGGATTTAATTCTGCTGATGAA
The DNA here is from genome assembly GCA_013401135.1 of Cettia cetti. NCBI lineage: Eukaryota > Metazoa > Chordata > Aves > Passeriformes > Sylviidae > Cettia > Cettia cetti. The sequence goes on along the minus strand of VZUI01052303.1, from coordinate 15,032 downwards.
GACTAGACCTGGATTTCATGTCCCTCATACAGAATAGAGGTGCAGTTATAGCAGAATATAGTAATGGTTGCATTACCCCTGCCTGCTATTTATAGCTGACTGCATCTTTGTGCTTTATGCATCAGCCGAAGATTGTACACTCCCAGGATCTGCATTCCTTCAGTGCCTCTCAAGGAACTACAAAAATGCAGTCTGCTTGACTTCGACATAATTATTCCTCAAAAATTTAGTAATGTAGCATTTTGCCATCTGGAGAGCTTTGGTCAAGGCTAGAATTTTAAAAGATTTAATGCCACATTGGATTCAAGGTGTTCAACATTCATGTGGGCAGCACCTAAAAAATGATGGGCTGATGGCACAGGCAGCAGCTTAATATCTTGGCACAGGAGAGCAAGCCAAAGGGGCTGGTTTGAGTTTGTGAAATGAATTCCTGTGGGAGCAACTGATTAACACTGTCCCACATAGAATGAAAAAGGATAAAAGGCTGACAAAATGGTCACACTTAGTTTTACCAAAGTATTTTTTATGCTGCTGTGGAAGGTGTATCTTCAGGTTCTGGGCAGGAAATCCCATTGCAGTCTCTAATTTGGGGAAGAATATTTTCCTTGGTTGGACAAATGGTTCCCATTCAGTATAACACAAATGACAGAAAGTATGTTGTGGTAGAAGCTGTTCCTTCCACCTTTGAGGAACACTTTGTAAACTGCTTTGAAGATGTTGGTCTGAAGATTTGTAAAGTCTAAGATCTGATGAGAGTTGAGGCAAGAAGGTATCTGAGGAAAATCGAGGCTTTTAAAAGCTTTCAGAACTCGAGAATGGTTGTACTCTAGGCATAGAAGGAATACGGGAGAACCCTATCCATTTAAAACAGCGTTTTTAGTGGCATAAAGATAAAAGATGAGTAATTGGCTGTGAATTGGGGGCTATCACTTCAGGTGATGTGAGCAGGTAGTTACATGGTACTAAAATGTACTCTCTTCACGTTTTCTTTTTGCTGCCGGAGCTTTGTGTGGGGTTTGTGTGGCCAGGTTTTGGCAGAGGAGGCCCACAGGGGTGGCTTCTGCGAGAGGCTGCCAGAAGCTTCCCACACGTCCAAGGGAACCAATGCCATAATCCTGTTCACAGAAGTAACTGTGTGACTGCAGTTAGAAAAAGCCAGGAGTCTGGCAGCAGTGTTTGCAGAAAAAATATTTCCTGTAGCTTGGAATGAGTAAACAGTAACACTTTGGAGGAGGAGTGCTTTAAATCAGTCTAATGAGTACCAATGAAAATTAGTCTTAAGCGAGTGAACAAAAAAGTTTGATTTAAATGATTGTTTATATTAAATTACAGTTATATTGTGTCTTAAAGACTGATTTTTCACTGTTCAGTAACCATTAAAATGTGCTGATTATGGTCTTCATGCATAATTTATAATTTCTTTTTGCTAGCAAAGAGGATGTGGTATAGTTACATACATCTGAGACATTTCAGACTTTAACATAACATCTTAATTTGTACATACATTTCACTGTTTAGGAAGATGAGGACTGTTTAATTTTTTTCGCCTTTTTTTTTTTTTTCCCTAGGTAGTTATTACATTTTTACTTGTGGTTCACACCAAAATCCTAGTGGATAAATACTAGAATTGAAAGAAAAATAATGAGAAATAAACTCCTCTTTATAGTTGCTTTTAGTTGAATAAGATTACTATATATGCATTTGATCCTTCTTCTTAAGGAGATTTTCTAAATATGTTTTGAATTGAAAAAAAAAGTTTTATTAAAAAAATGGAAGTATACTTGCAGGAAGAGAATGTGTCTGGTTTGATCACTCAGTAGTTCTAGTGTGTAGAACTAGTAGAGATCATCCTGTAATCTCCACCTCTTTTTTATTTATGGATGCAAATAATGAAAAAAAAAAATCAGCAGAGGTAACCCATTTAAGTGAGCTGGCTGAATGAACAGAAATGAAGGAAATACTGCCACCTTGTTTGCAGAAAAAGATCCTTGTCAGTAACTGGTTCAACTCCAGCAAACTGAGATTAATCCTTCAGCAGCTTGAACAAAAAGTCCATACTGCTTAATAATGCTATTTCTGTAGTATTGGTATTACTATTTTGTTCTGCAAGGCAAACATGTTTCAAATTAAATTTTAATTTAATTGATTGATTTTATTTTTATTATTTTATTTTAGAGACCCAGGGAAGCTACCAGGGAAGAACCAATTTTTTTCCTAACATTTAAATCAGGCACAAAATCAGAATCTTCCAGAAACCAGGTACTTTTCTTCATGTGTAAGGAGGCTATATGTGATTGGAGGAGCCTGTCTTTTAACAAGGCAGGAAAAAATATCATTCATTTATATAAATCTCTAATATTGCTGCAGAATATTTACTCTTTAAAGTGTTTTGGAAGGAGCAGCAATTTGTAGCACTGTCAGCTTTGTTTAAAGTAAGTGCAAGTGCATGAAATTATATTCATTAATAAAATCCGGATAAGTCATGTTACTAATAGAGCTCTAGTGATAAATAGAAAAAAAAACCACAAAGAGATGGACTTTGTAGGAACCAATCTTGGTGAGTAATAAGAATTTCTGTTGTATTTTGGCATTCCAGCTCTGGCCTTCTGTTGCCTCTGCTGTTTTGAGCCCTAGAAAAGTGAAAATCCGTGGCGTTTGGGGGCAGTGGTTTTCCGCTGGCTGGTAAGGCCGGGGCCGTGGGTTGTAATTCAGTTTTTGGTCGTTAGATGCCGGTAGCTCCCCGGGCATTCTGGCTCTGGGCTTTCTGCCGTGTTCCAGTGTGAGGTGAGAGCACAGCAGGGACTTCGGGCTGGTGTTTTGGTACAGGAACACAGGCAGCGCACTCCATGCATGCTATCCGACTCCAAAAAAAAACTCCAAACACAATCTCCCTCCTCAAAAAACCACCAACGAAACAAATCAAAACCACATTACAACAGAAAAAGAGATTTTTGACTGAAAATGAAGGATGCTGCCCGGCTCCAGAAGGCAGGGCTAAATAATGTCCATTTCCCTGAGCTCAGTCTGTCCCCAGCCATTATACTACAACAACTCTGAGGTGTAAATAAAGCAGCAGGGGGGTGTCAGGTTGTTCTCCCATTTATTCTGCCTCTGCCGGCTGAGTACAGGCACAGAAATGCACTGTTTTGTTGGCTTGATGCCACGAGAAGCTCTTTGTATGCATTAGTGGCTCCCTGTGCTGTGGCAAGGTCGAGTCCTACTGTCGATGTGTGCAGGGACAGAATTGCAGTATCTGCTTGTGATTAAGATTATGCAAAGGAGTGCCACTGATAGCACACTGCTTTGCTGCAAATACCACTGTGTTCCTAGGTTTTGTCAGTGACTGCAAGTAAAGCTCTTTGAAACTATAGATTTCCCACACGCTGTGTTGCATTTCAGTGGGATGCAGGCTTCTGCACGTTTTCAAGTGCAACATTCACGTGCATTTTGTGTATGAGTTAGTATTAATTCAGCTGATGATGACACTTTGGGGCATTTGAACTGTGTATACCTCTACTGCAGAATGTTTTAGCGATAAGCAAAATTAACTGAAGAATGCATTACCTGAAAAGGAAAACAATTAAGTAAGGCTGCCGTGGATAACAATGTGCAGTTCCTCCTTGACTTAAGCCTTTTTCATCTCAGTCTCAAAGCACAGAACCTCTCGAACAAGAGCTTCCCTATCCGTTCTGTAGATGAGGAAACTGGAACAAAATTTGATGATATGTACATGGTCACACAGGAAGTGTCTGATACATCTGGAAATGAAGCCTGGGTGGTTCCTGATCTCTATTCCTGTGTCTTTGCTGCCACATTAATTTTTCCATTTGCTGTACAGCTTTATATGGTAATAGTGGTGTTGCTGTTTTTCACAAGACAGTCTGAGCTGGTGTCCAGATTAGAACAATGACCATGACAACTGTTTTGTCTTTGATAAAATGCCATAAAAACGCACAGTGCTTTCAGGCAAGCACATGTGTCAACAAAGAATGCAATGCCTGTTCCCAGACTTAAAAGTTTCCTTTGTGAGTTCAGACTTCACAGGATGCTACTCAATGGACTTCCATTGTTTTTTCCAAAGTCAGTGAGGCTGCAGCTATATAAGTGAAGTCTGACTTTTGCCTTCTAGTTTCAAAGTAAGCATTTAATAATCAAGTAGACACCAGAGTGCATTTTGTGCTGGCTCTTAACTCAGTGATCTGCAGCACTGCAGTTGAGAAGGCTTTCACTGCAGCTATGTCTCAGCTTGACTTGTAAGCTTGCTAAAGGAATATCTTGTTCTTGTGCCATATTTGTCTTGCTTTTTTTTTTTTTTTGTAATTTATTTGCTTTAGAGAACAGAACCAGACGTAAGCATCTATTTCTCAGTGAGGTGGGGTATTTTTGGGGGGATGTAGGGGTGTTTTCACTCCGTGTTACAGATGGTTTCACTAAAGAACATAACAGTTAACTGAGTAGCCCAAGGTGATTCAGTGAACTGATCAACCTCCCTGAAAATGTTAAACTCTTCTGGCTCCTTGTCTTTTAAACTTGTCTAGCCACTAAATCATATTGGCTCCCATATGAAACAAAACTTTGGGAACTGGAAGTCACTTTTCATGCTGTCTAATTGCCATTCTTATGTGGGAAAATTAATATAAAAATTCTGCCTGGGAATGCTACCAAAATTGTTTTAATAATGTTAAACAAACTCTTTGCATCAAATAATTTATTATCTGTTGACAGTAATTCACACAGAGTATACATAGGAAGAGTTGAGCACATTTTATTGGACCAAACAGGAATGTGTGAGGTGATGCTGTATTGATCTGCCCAGCAGAAAACAGATGCTGTTTAAGAAAAGGACAGCAGTTTCTGCCAGTACAAAAACAAAGGGGAAGAATTCTCTCAGAAAAGCATCTTTTCTTGTATAATGATTTTAAGAGGCAAATATTTCCAGTTACTCAAAATTTTTCTTTCCAACTATAACTCAAAGGCTTTCTTCTCTCTATGCTTTTCCCTTTCCCATTCTTTCTGTTCCAGTTTGGAAAGTGTTATGATGACCATGACCATTTGAGGCAGTAAATGAGGAAAGGTTTGTGAGGAGAATCTGTTATTAGACTGATAGAGTGGTAAAAAATCACCACCTTTGACTTTTATTTTCCTTTTGTCTGTCCAGTTTCTCTGTCCATCCTCTGTTTTCAACTCTGAAAACAAATGATGAAAACAAATGGAGACAAAATATGGAGAAAGTTGAATAGAAAGGGAATGCTAAAACTTTTTGCTTTCTTATTCACGGGGCTGGGGGCTGTTGTTTGCCTTTGGGAGAGGGAGATGACTTTTAATAGCAAAACATTACTTAAAAACAAATGATAAAACGCTATTGAATAAATAAATTCTGCATATAAATTTATGTAAGACAAACTCCATTAACTCAAAATGTATACCTCAGTTTAAAGTTGAGCTTGCATCTTTGTGTCTTTTGAAAAATACCATTTTATTTTGCATGCTGACTTTTAAAACCAGTTATGTGTCTTTCAGTCATGTGGCTTACAATGTAGTATTAGCTACTGGTGTAGAGGTATTTTACCCACATTTCTTTATATCTCTTTTCACTTTCCTAAAATACAAACTGCTTTATGTAAATGCTTCTCTAAATGAGAATCTTTCCTGATTTGCTAATAAAGGGAAGATAAAGATATATACTCCAAGATGGATTGGAATTGCTGTTGCATAATCAACTATTCCAGGATAACGATTCTTGCTTGGATAGGCTTTTCCAGAAATCGGTTTTCTCCAAAATAATTAATATTTCTCCAAAGTAGAATTACTCTTCACTGATAAGGTTCTTGTGTGCTGAAATGAAACACTTACCTGAGAACAGGTGGTTCAACCAAATAACCCCTTTGTAACAAATATTTCAGTTAGGTTTTCTGGGGCAGTGCAGGTAAGATGTTGTCATGCCAAGGTTTTCAAACAAGTGGAAATTATGTAAGTTTTGACTGAAACAAGTACCTGCCTAGCTCATTGTATCATTCCTAACTCACCAAGACATGCAGTATGGAATTTCAGAGGTACAATAATTGGGAGATATTTCTCTACAACGTAACGTTACATGTCAGGTGGAGACTGCTTGACTTCTTGTTCAGTAACATTCACATTCCATTCTCTTCAACATTATCTTATTTACTCCAGCAACAAACTCAGCTGATGTGTTTGGCTGGTACTGTTCACTTCTGCTCTGAGTCTTGGCCACTGGAATTTTTAACATTTCCAAAGGGGTTTCCAGTGGTTACAGACTCAGAGCCCTTCCTGCTGACCAGCTGACCATCATCTCATGCAGATATTAGTCCAATGCTCAGGCAGCAGAGTGGTGACTGAAGGAGACAGATGGTGTCTTCTCCTGCTAGATTAATCACATCATTGTCTGTCAAATTACTCAACTTTCCTCCACTGGCACTGGAACTGAGACTGTCTCTATTCCTGCCAAAGAGTATTCCCCTATCTTTGGCTGTATTTTAAGATTTTCCAACTTGTGCAGGCTATCTCTGCCTATTATTTTTCTGACATCATACATTTTGCTGTCAGTAATCCTGCAACACACAAATAATTTGTTTTTTATGTCTGTAATTTATGCTCCAGAGTTGAGTAAATTGCTGCAGTTCAGACCCAATCCAAAGTCTAATTAAGTCATTGGAAACATTCCAGTTGACTTCACTAGGCTTTTACATCAGGCCCATAAGTAGTACTTGCCTGCCACTAAGTCAGAACTTATAAAAGACAAACAAAGCAGAACAATTTTTCACCATCCTTAGTCAGAAAATGCCAAGGTAAGAAAAAATAGTAAAAAAGAATCAGACTGTAGTTTAAATTGCAACTCTTTCGGCTGCTAGTCTTAAAGAGTGCCTCATTCAATTAAAAAAAATACAATAAAAAAGCTACTTAATCATCACTTTGTTAAAGGATTTATGAGGAAGTTTCTTGTATTTATTTCTGGGGTTTTTTTCTTGTATTTTAATTCCCTATTTAGTAGATTCTACATCATGCCAGCACAAGTAATTCTCTTGTGATTGCTAAATGTTACTTTTATTTTCAAAGTCTCATTTTATATGTTATGGACAGCAAAGTGCTGCAGCTAACACCAAATGTGTGACTCACTTGATGAACAAGAAAAATTTAAAAGATAAGGAAAAACCCCAGTATTTATTATTTCTTCTACAGAATCTGTGTAGCAGTGTGAGAAAGAGGGACTCTTGCTCCTCTTAGTAATGCTGACAATTGTGCAAACTGTTAAATCTCTCTTGAAAAAAACTGAACTTGAAATGTTTAAAAGAAAAAACCCACCACGCTGATTTTTTTTTCCCCAGGGGTGCAGCAGATTCTGTAAGGTAAACAAGCTGTAGCACTGTGCTCTGGGTGCAGGTGGCTAATTAGTGCTCATCCCAGTCTTTAATCCCAGGGGAAGGGAGAAAACCTTTCAAATCTCTCTATCAAAAATGGATGTAGTCAAGCTTGAAAGGAGGCCATGACAAGCTGACTGTAGAAGCTGTGTGAACAGTTAATTCAATTAGATCTCTAATGCAAATATCTTTGGAATACAGTTGCATTTGCATATCCCTCACTTAGGACTTAAGACAACATTTTTAGTATATTTTTCAGCATCCACTGAAATTAACTTAGTGAAATGTTTGTGAAATGTAACTTCAGCCTCTAGAAAACAACAGATTAAAATACCATTTATGAACTAAATGAAGAAGAAGATTAACTGAGATTTAGGGTGCCAGGGAAGAATCTGAAGAACCTGCCAGAATCTGAAGAGCTGGATCTCACAATTATAAACAGGTCAGATAAGGTCAGATTCACAGATTTAATTAGGTATCTAATTTCCTTTGGCCTTCTTAGTGATGTTATAAGGATCTGGTTCCTAGCTTTGCAGCTCTTGATTCTGTGGATGTTTCAGCAGCATGTCCTCAAAAACAGAAAAGAAAGGGGAGGGGAGGAGGAGAGCTTTTAGTGTTGGATCAGCTCTCTGCTCTGGTTTGTTATTCAGCTCCACAGACAATGCCAGTAGAACAAACAGGGCGTGGGCACAAGCGTGGAAGTGATCAGGGATGAGGAAAGGGGCTGGAAGCACTTAGCTCTGCCCGTGTGAGAAGTGGCCTTGGAACCAGAGAGCCTCATCTCCTCAGGCCTCATCTACACCACAAACTTTTCCAAGCAAAGTTGCCACGTGTTCCCACACGGGTTTGTAAGCTAGCAAAACACAACCCTTGCTCTGGGTGAAACTTCCCATACCACAGCAGCCCTCAGCCACCAACCACTCTGCTCGTGACGTGGCAGCAGGGGCATCCCGGAGCTCCTGCCCCTGCTCATAGCAACATTTTTTAAACAGTAATTTTTTTATATAGGAGTGCATATTTAGCAGGTCTTCTGAGAGGTGATGGCAAAGCATTCAGGTTATATAGATAATACCTACTGCTATTTTGTTCCATTTTTCTATGGAAGTGAGCCCAACTTATAAATCATAGTTATCAAGTATGAAATACCCGAGTTTAAAAAAAGAGAAAACATTTTCTATTCCATTCACATCTGGGAATGAGAGGAATGACAGAAAAAAAAGGAGATTTCTCTCTGTGAGCAGATTTCCAGAATTTAATTTAGTTGCATTTGGGAGAGTCGTCTGTTGTTGGTGTTGTAGCACTTACACTGTGTGGTGGCTGATACTGCATTGCTTGGTAACTGTTTGGACAGGAAAAACAAAATAGTAGAGAAGCAGAAACACCTGCAGTAAACCAGCTTGGTGCACACAACAGCAGGAAATCCTTGTGAGTGCAACAAGTGCACGAGGTAGATACCATAGCAAAGAAGCCAAAACCAGGGTAAATATTTTGTGCTGATTTCCTTGCACAAGGCACTTGGATCAGTTGCACTCTCCTGTGTTTAAGCCAACAACATGTTTCTGTTCCATGAACACTGACAGTGGCAAGTGGTTATGCAAAGAGGTCCTCACCAGGGAAGGCAGCGGAACTGAATGAAAAGTCTCTTCCTGTTTCTTACCTCAATGGTCAATCAAATACACTAAATGGAGAGAATGGATTTCTTTTTAAAACTTTTTTAGCTGTCTGAAGTATGTCTGCTGCACAAATAGGGTGACGTTTTGCTTTTTGAAATCGGTATTTTTTTGCTACATCAGTTCAGTTCTAGAAATGCTCGCTAAGATTTGCACAAGAGCGTTCTAAGTCCTCACAATGTCCATATTTAGTGGAAACTTGAAAAACTAGACCATGACATACAAATGTAGATGTCTGTACTAATATAGGCTAGGCTCAGGCTTTCACAAACTTCTGATAATAATTCTCATTCTGATGGCAATCCAATTTGGAAAAATAAGACCAAAGTATGCATAATTTCAGAATTAGGAAGGCTTCTGCTCATGATTTACCTTTTTACCCTTCTTTATGCAGTAGTATCAATAAACACACTATCATGATAAATTTCATCTCAATCATAATGAATGTGGTTCTCTCCTCATCCTTGAGTATAGTGATAGAAACCATTATTATCAAAAGCACAGAAGAAAGCTGAAAAATCTTTTCATATTTCTTCTCTGACTCCATCCTCATCAAAAAATATTTTTGCTGTAATCTGAACATAATTTTCTCTGAGACTGCAATTTCTGGCAATTTTGGGTTTAATATTAGACCTCTTTTACACATTGATCAGATTGGTCCTTTATTTCAGATAAAAGCCCTGGTTCTGTGATTATATAGATTTAAAAACGTTTTTCTTAAAACATTTCTGAAAATCCTTTAGAAACTACAGTAGCTACTGTTGATAGATATGGGATGTTACACTACGGAATAACTATTTTATATGAAGAAAAGAGAAATAATGAACATGCAATTCAACTCTGCAGCACCAGCCCTTCTTTACTATCAAATAAATCTTTACATATACTTTCAAACACCACTTCTATCTAGACTCTGCAAAATTTGAAAATAATGTAACTTTAGACAGAGATATGTAGTCCCTGTCAGCTGTAGTGAGAATAATGTACAGGAAAAGGTGATGTAATGATCATATCACTTACATTATTCTCTCCCTAATGAATAATCTTCCACACTAAGGATGAGCTCACTTACTATTATTGGAGCACATCTGTAGGCCACAGCACAGTGCTGAATGTAGCAGAGTTTGGATGCTGTATGATCTGCCTGTAGCTAACACTTTTCATTAGAATTGCAAAACCAATATATGGACTACAGATGGAGTAAATTTTTCTCATGAGGAATCCGACAGAATCAAAGAAACAAAGCTTTTATCCGCAGCAGTCGTACTTGGGATTCACACACTTCCTTAGCACAGCTATGTCTTTCTTTGAAAACCAGTACCAGACTATTATTACTTTGAAACATCTAAAACATGTGATGAATGTTTTCTCTTCTTATTTCAGCCACAGCTCACATGATTAGTATAGTAGTCTAAGTTTGATTTCAAACTAAGGATAGAAAATCTTCTCTAGTTCCATTCCTATTCCTATTTGTACCTTCAGTGCAGACAGTCTGTGTGCTCAGTTGTGCAACTGTGTAACTGACTTATGTAATGTGCTTTCTGTAAATGATGAATCATATTCTTATTCATACCTGGTAATATGAGTACAGCTGGGAGTCAATTTGGAACTCAAGAAATAACATCATTAGAGCCACTGAGTAATGTAATTCAGTATTACAAATGTCTTGAATACACAAGCTTTTATTAATATTAATATTAATATTAATGAAGCAGGAATGGACAAGAAAGAGTACAGTGTGTGTAGAAAGTCTAAAATAAATAGTATGTCTCTTAGAACAGGCACATTCCCTTATGCTGTTCTCCTCATGCATCTAATCCAGTGATTGTACTGGGCTGGAAAGAATACTGGGAACATTTTAGGCTCTGATTCAGGAAAGGGTTAAGCATGTGCTTAAAATGGCACGTGTTTCTATGTGTTTTGCTGAGTGCAGTATTAGGAGCAGAACATAACAGACCAGAATCCCTTTTTGTGATGGCAGTGTGTGTGTGTCTATGGGAGCAGTGTTTCTATGGATAACTATACATTTCTCATTTAAGTAGGAATAAAGTTTTCTCATTTCAGTGTTTTGGCTCTGTACTCATAAAATTGGTTAGAGAAATCAATTTTCATAAAAATTTTTGAACTAAAAATATATCAAGGATTGCAAAGGAAACTCGAAAACCATTCCTCTTCCAAATACGGTCCTAACACTGGGATCTTCCCCCGTAGCCAAACCACCTGTCATCACGAATCCCAAACTAGACTTATATGTGTGTGCCCCCATGTACACAGGCAACCCCTTGTGTAAGCAGCAGTTACACTGGTTCAGATTTGAGTAATTTACTTCCAGAGGTAGTGATGGCCCCCCAGGCTCCCCCCCCACGGGCGCTGATGTCCCCATTCTCCCAAAGCTGACCCAGCTCTCGGCCCACCTCGACTCCTCCACAGCCCTCAGGCTCCCGGGGTCCCCTGGAGACCGAGCTGGGCTGTCCCTGTGTGTGCAGGTGAACTGGGTGAGTTGCTGGCCTGATCTGTGGCCCAAACATGCGGCTCTGTGGAGAGTTCTTCCCAGGTGACTCCTGCAGGAAGCTGGAGCAGCTTGTCACATTTGTGCTGCAAGAGGTCTGCGCCAGCCTCAGGCCTTGCCCAGCTGGACTGTGCTAACAGAAGATTCCTGGTTTGGATTCAGCCTCCTCATAGCTCCTTGAGGATGCCATCTATCCCTGTGGTTTTCTGTGGGAATGAAGCATCAACAACTGGCATTAATGGAGGCTGGGCCTCTCACTGTGAGAAAGACATTGAGGGGTGGAGGGAGTCCAGAGAAGGGCAACGGAGCTGGTGAAGGGTCTGGAGCATAGGTCTGATGAGGAACACCTGACAGAGCTGAGGATGTTTAGGTGGGAGAAAAGGAGGGTGAGGAATGACCTTTTCCCTCTCTACAAGTGCCTGAGAGGAGTTTGGTGCCAGCTGGGAGTTGTCTTGTCACTTGTTACTCCCAAGTAACAAGTGACAAGACAGCATTAGATTGTGCCAGAGGAGGCTGAGATTGGACATTAGGAAAAGTTTCTTGCCCAGAAGGGTGGTGGCAGTGGTTCCAGGGAGTGGAACAGGCTGCCCAGGGAAGGAGCGGAAGTGTCCCTGGAAGTGTTCAAAAAACATGTGGTTGTGCCACTCGGGCTCATGGTTTCGTGGTGGACTTGGCAGTGCTGGCTTGACAGTGGGACTCGATGATCCTAGAGGCCTTTTCCAGCATTATCAATTCTGTGATTCTATAATCCTATGTGTAGAAATTCTCATTTGCTTACTAAAATTTGAACTGCACTCATTGCAAAAGACATTTTGTCTTCCTCTCTGATGCTTAACTGGACATCTTTCTTCTATCACTTCCACCACAAAACATTTTAAACTTTAATTTTTGGGATATGGATGTTTCTTCTAGATTTACTAATTGGAGCCCACAATGCTTGCCTTTACACATTTCATAAACATTTTTTATGTTCTGTTTCTATTAGCTCTCTTTCTCCTAGCTGTCTCCTCACCATTTCCTTTGAGAGGCATCAAGATTGTTCCTCTGCCCTATTTCAAGACCTGAATAATTCTACAAAATTAATGTATGATGTCAAGTATGGGTAGAAATAAGCCATTATGTCCCTCATCACTATATTAGTCATTGATTTATTCAGCTCACTCTCAACCTTCATACAAATATATCACATCTTATAAAATTTCTGTCTGTTGCTATTTTTAGTGGATAAACATCAGCCAACAAAATAAACATTTCCATTCCATGGTATGAGATAGAATGGAGGAAAATATATTTGGTCCCTCCTATTAACTTCAGTTGTCCAAGTGGTTTTTTTCTCAGCATTTGTGTCTAGTCTTTGCCTGTGTAGACATATTTCTATAAATTCTAGAACAAGTCAGTTTTATTCTGTGCAGCGCAACACCAAGTGAAAGCATCAGCCCCTACACTGACAAGCCAGTGAGTAATTTTCCTCTCTCTCAACCTGCAAAATATTCAAAAGTATGTGTGTATATATGTGCATTTTTTGACTACAATATATTTTCTCAGGGAAGGTGAAATTTCTATAATTGCAGCAATGGGCACAGTAAAACAAGAGTACAGATGATTACAGTTTTCACAAAGTGAATGGAAGTTTGTTTTCCCATAATGCAGCAGGTAAGGAAAACACATAAAACCTCTTTGTTGAAAAGGGATGATGTTTCACATCTTTTACAAAAAGCACTTGTTTCGTAGATTTTTTTAGTTCCACTAAAAAAATTAGGCCCAAGAAGGGTGAACTGAATGCAAAATAGAAATAAAACTCTTTACTGTAAAGAAAACAGTAAGGGGATAGAATAGAGTGTTCAGAGACACTGGTCAGGCTACTTTTGTACCCATCACTCCTGCTTCAGCATTTACTGCCGTGCCTCCTTTCCTCTCTCAAAGCTGCATTGTCTGCAGCAATCCTTGAAAGGGATTTTTTTTTTCTCCTTGGTTTGAAATTTTTGAGTCAATGCTTAATAAACTGGTGAACGACTTGCAAGAACCACGTGATGAGAATGTGTTTCCTTAGGAGCATCTGACATTGAAGTATCTGCCATGCAACCTGGGGTCTCCCTAATCAGGAGCTTGCTTACTGCCTCTTATGCAATATAGTAAAAGACAGTCCAAAAAAGAAGATAGGTTATTGGAATTCTGGTGTTGCTATACAAAGAGGAGAAGTTCTTTCAAGTATAAAAATTAGGAGTTCAGCTTTTTCTTTCCCCCAGTAAGAATCCCGATTAAATTAGTTTCTAAAGTAAATCTAAATGGTTTCATTTGAAAATCAAATTGAAAACCTCAACATCTTGCATTACTTAAATGCTTTCTTGTTTCATTTGGGTTTGACAGACCACAAGAGTCAGACACCTTTGTGTTTATGTTTCAGTAAACACAGTACTCAGGATAAATCAGTATTTACACATGAAGTGTCTTCATTGTTAATGTTAAAAGGCAGCCACTTCTGATGGTTACTGGTTTTCAGTGCAGAGCAAAACTGTGGGACAGCTAGGAGAGAAATGAGGTTCAGCTCAATGGAATACAGTTACCCAGGTCAGATCTTCCCTACTCATCTTCCATTTCAATCACAGAGTGCTACAAGCTGTCTCTTTTCCTGGTGCAGAACCAGCTGTATCCTGCGTACATACATGGAGTCCACTGGGCTAGGACACAAAGGATACAGTGTCCAGCTCAATTATGCAATGGTATTCACCATAAGGAAATTAAAACTCATCAGAGAGAGAAATACAGTTTTCTCAACCACCTCCTTGTGGCACCTAAGAACCATTGCAAATAATCCCGCCATGTTTTCTCTGTCCAATATGGACTTCTTGACCCACTGCCATTATTATGAATATACAAGAAGATGCATTCTAAGAAGCAAAATAGCAAACACCCAATGAGATATTTCACAACAACCAAACGACCCACTGCATACTGTTCTACAAGCTAAAAAATTATCACATTTCTAATTTCAATATTTTATTCAAAATGTGCAATAATACAGAAGTAGATTTAATTTCCAAATGAAGTAGCTTATTAGAACATCTGGTTTCACACACAAAAGCCCTGAATGAATATTAGCTCTGAGTACTACTTTTTCTAGTTTTTGAGATTGATGACTTATGTATGAATTGTAGAGAGAATGTTTTATAGATTTTATTTAGCCTAATGTATAAATTTGTGATTGATTCTTAAGTTTGCTACTGGTAAATATCCTTTTGCCATCTTTGAGAACAGATGTTTCAAGGATCAGAAAATTAGCTGTAATTTTAGCTGTATGATACACCGATACACCAAATATTGTAGCCACTGTTAAAATTCCCTGTATTACAGATAAGTAATCTGGTGTGCTTTTCTATTTATATGATTGTCTTGGGTTATGGAACCAAAAAATGTGTATTCTATTTCATCTGTTGAAAGCAGTTTGGGAAATGTAGTTCTTTTTTTTTTTTTTTT
>VZUI01052298.1:0-31309 GCA_013401135.1 Cettia cetti | reverse complement strand
GTGGGCTGCACCATGGGCTGCAGGGGAATCTCAGCTCTGGTGTCTGGAGCACCTCCTGCCCCTCCTCTGCTGACCTCAGTCTGCAGAGTTGTTCCTCTCACATATTCTCACTCTGCTCTTCTCTGGTAGGAAAATTACCACTATGCTACAACCTTTGTTTAGATTTTCTTCTTAAATCTGTTACCACAAATCTGTTATCACAGAGGCATTACCATCATTTCTAATTGGCCCAGCCTTGGCCAGTGCCACATCCATCTTCAGAGCCATCAGGGATTGGCTCTGCTGGACATTTTGGAAGCTTCCAGAAGCTTCTCACAGAAGCCACCTCTGTGGCCCCCCTGCTACCAAAAAGAGGCCATGCAGACCCAGTACATATACTTGGGGCTTGCTCAGCATAGAAGCTGATCAAGGATTGCAGTACTGACCTAAACCATTACTTATTGCACCACATTGAAATTATTGGAAAAAAATCAGACTCAGATGATAAATACAACTTTTTGTAATGATCATATTTTTCAGCCCAGCCCTAGCTGTTAATTCTTCCATTCCGTACATTTTCACCTTTGCTGTAATTTGATTATGTAATACTGGTTTAATTTCACATTTCAGTTAAAAATGGCACTGATATTTATTTGGCCCATCAGATCTTGCTAAGCAATCTACCCCACTACCTTTGGAAGTATTTTTAAATTAATTGGTTTTTAATAAATATCCCCTGCTATAAAAAAAATGATGCATTCATAGATAGAAGAACTGAAGTAAAAGTGTCAAAGGTACTTGAGAGATGAGAAATTTTCTTTTATTATGACCCTTCATCTTGCTATTCTGTGAGCTTTATCAGACTCAATTGCTGGAAAAACTTCAGTCCTATTTGGGAGCAGATAGTTCAGATACTGCATGAAGCCTCCTCACCTGCCCTCGTGCCTCAGGTGGGAGAAGCCACATCTCACCCCTGTGACAGGAAGGGAGGGCAGGGGCTGGACAAGGTTCTCCAGATGCTTCCTCCTTCCCCAGCAGTACTGTACTGTCTGTCTCTGGGATTATCTCAAAACACTGCACAAGCTGTAACGCCGGCCAACCCAAACTGTGCTAATCTTTCCACAAAACCTCTCAGGCTTTGATTAGTATCCATTTAACTAGTGGCCAACGGTCCTGATAAACCCTTCCTACAGCCTAAAGCAGGCCTGCTAGAATTGATCACCTACAGTTTACCTCAGTATAATAATTTACCAACTGATAAAGTAAATTTACCACAAATGTCACGTACTTGAATTACACAAAAGGCATTTCCAGCTGTCATGGTACCAGAAAGCAGAAAGGCTCTTGAGCATCAATAGAGATGAGTTGCAGGAGAGATGAATTGGAACTGTCTCTCCAAATGATTTCCCTGTGGAAAAAAAAAACTAACCCTCTCTTTTGCAACATTGAAATATTTAAAGGAAAAAGTATTCTTAGTTAATGAGAGCCAAAGGTCTGTCATTAACCAAAGGAAGAGGTTTTTCACTGTCTCTGCAGCAGGTGGTGGGGAGGAGGGATGGTGAGAGAAGGAAGTGTCTGAAAAGCTTTGTGCAGAAGATGTAAGTGGTAGTTTTGTCAATGGCACATCCTGCTCGCAAGATGCTGAGAAGGAAATTGCTCTGCAAAATTAATCTTCTTGTGGAAATAACGTTATTTTTCTCATCCCAACCTTTATATCCTGGTTCAGAATTTTTAAAATTTGTTTTTTCTTTTCCTTGGGGATGTATTTGCACTTTCCAGACAGTTCTAGTTCTGTATTTTCCAGTTTAGAAATGTAGAATTCACAGCAGTTAAAAATTGAATTAGCTTTAAGTGAAGAATCCTGCCAATCTCAAAGCAGAAGTGCAATGTATTGCATACAAGAAACACAGTTCAGAGTGCAATTTACCTCATTGTTCATTGACTAAAATTTCCAAAATTTCCCCATTAAGCACATATTTCAGTAATCCAGCACTGATGTGACCGAAATCTCTCTTTTCTTCAACTGTAATCAGTTCTAGAATTATATCTCTTCATAGAAGCAGAAATTATATTGCTAGTTCCAGCTTTTTTCCCTCAGATGTTCCTGCAGTTTAAAATGGACTACAGCTAAAAGAAATCTAGGACTGCAAGTTGGGTTTTAACTTAAATCAAATCTTTAATATTTAAGACTCAGAAACAGAATCATCAAAGCCAGCAGTTTATTGTAAGGCTTTCTCTTTGACCTGCATCAAGCAGCCCTCTTTTCTAGAGGATAGGACCAGATCCCTCTGGCTGTGTGGTGAGTGTGTATATTTTTCAGCAGTTGTCTCACATGAAACAACTGGCTTGGTCCTTTGCTGTACTCAAAGAAATAATGCAATAAGGAAATTTTATTTTCTGATGAACACATCAGAAAATAAAATATCACTCTGCTCCCTAGACTGCCACAATGCCTTTTCTGTTCTGTTTAGGAAAAATACAGGTTAAAAGTAAGTCACAGAGGTAGATGAAGGAGTGGTGTTTAACCAATTAGCATGGGCAACCAGACACTGTGAGGCAGAACTTTGCATTTTGAGTTTTTCCTGAGTCCACTGAGCCCCTCTGCATTGCTCTTTGCTTAAGTGAGCCTAACATTTTAAGCAGTGGATTAAAACAAAGCAATGTTGAGTCTCCTTTCTCCTGGGAGATGAGAGATTTAGGCTAGCTGGTTCAGGTGCCTGCTAGCTACTGACGAGAAAAAAACCCAGCACATTCTTTATTGGCTGACTGAAATATTTTGACTGAGGGTTTTTTTACCAATTTCCTAACAGTGCATATAGTTGTGTTTCTGTCTCTGTACATTTTGTCTGGATATTGTCCTCATGTTGCAATTTTCATTTTTGTGAACCGCTAGCATTTCTCAAGTGGGCTGTCAGAATTGTTTCAAGCACTTGCAATACTAAAAGCATGAATATCTGACTTTTGTACAATGCTGATGCCTGAGTGCTTTCTGAGTGTTTATGCTATGTGTGGAAAAGATGGAAAAAATGCAATGGATTTATCTAGAAGATGGTTGATGGCTGATGGCATGAAGTTTTAATGTAGTTACTGCCTTCATTTTAGGGTGAACACTAAATGGGTGTGATGACTTTTTCACATGCATACAGATACCTTAAAGCCAAAGCACTTTATGATCATAGTCACACCATGAACCAGTTAAGTCAGCAGTACCTTTCTGTATATTCATGGACTGTAAGACTGGGAATGCTACCTGGCCATACAGCCCACTAGACTTTCCTGAGTTAATTCCCACAAGGAGTATACCTTTGGGACATTGAGAGTGAATTTACAGCTCTCCAGTGGCTGACATTTTGCCTAAGCCTTTGTAAATTATCCCAGTAGTCAATCAGTATCTTTTAAAATAAATGTGCTATGTAGTACTTGGAATGTTTAACTTCAATTCCAGCAGTTGAGCCTCGGTTAGCAAAGCTGAAAAGTCGTTTCAGCTCACGTTTCATGTACCTTTAAATGCTTTTCATGAGGATTTATATTTAGTCTGCCTAAATATTTTTGCTGCTCCTCTGTGTGATTAATTGAAATGATGCATTTTGCTCATTTTAAAATTCCATGTGTGATTAGCTAGGTAATAAGAATGATAGTAATGCTTTCCATGCCTGCGTTGGAAATTAGCCTAAATCATAATGAAAGATGTTTTATTACCATATCCCAAAGGAGAAGGAAAGTCCAGGTAAAGGAGAGGGAAAGAGTCTGTGAGCACCTGCAGCTCTAAGCCACTGGTCAGATCAGGCTGGATACCACTGTGGGAAGGATGACTGAGAGAGGGCCAGCAGCCTGCTGCTTGTTTTCCACCTCACACAGTGCTCTGCTGTAAGGAGAACTTCTTTCTTGGCATTTTAAGGATGGGTTCAGACAGGAAATGAGCCAAAAGACAGCACTTTTGGAAAACAGGCTGATTTGCCATAACTTGGACCCATGATACAAGGTATTGTGCATGGAGTGTATAATTTTTAAGATGTATTTTTCATGGACTTTACTGAAACACAACCACTGCATTTGCATGTGGAAAAGCAAATACCCCCTTCTAAAATCCAGTATTATGAATAGTACTTCAGAGCTTTGTGTTAGTTTTTTAGTTTTGAGGAAGGAATGATCTGTTTCTGGCACATCATGTGGCACTGTTGCTTAATCCATTGTGTGTCATTATTTTCCCAGGTAAAAGATGTATTCAGCTGTCAAGGTCTTCCAAAATGTTGCTGCTGCTTATTCCAAAATATAGAGAAAATTCAGTTCTTCTATCTTGTTCCAGTTATCAAAATTTGTACTTTCGTGAATTAAAGCATGAAAGCATTTCCTTGCTTAGCACCATGATTACAATTCTCTCAAGTTTATCTTTTGTATCTTCCCTTGATGGTCAGGCCAATTCCCTTTAATTCATCTTCTGGAGTCTATTTGCCATTTAGAACCCTTTGTCTGGAGCTTTGAAATGATCATACATTTGTTAAAGAGTGTCGCAGCATGCTTTTCCTATTTGGAAAAAATATAAATTTTATATTCACCTTTATTTACAGACATGGTTGCAACACTGTTAAATTTGTTTATAAGATAGTTACACTGTCATTCTGTATCACAATTTGAAATTGAAATACACCAACATTCAAAGATTTAGCATCTGTATATACCTGTGAAATTAGGCCATGCAAGTGATATGAAGGTTTGCAGCTTGAGAGTTTGTTTGTGCTTTAGGATGAGCTCACTTCAAATAAGCATCCCCCTGTAAGTATGGAAGAAGGCACAGAGCTCCTGGCTGCCTCCCTACACCAGGGGTGTGCCTGGGCATGGCTCAGCTCTACCTGCCTGGAGACAGCTTTAGAGAGACCTCCAAAATGTGTGTAAAGTACAAATGTGTTTGTTGTATTTTGCTTCACAATTTAAAATTCATATCCCATTAGAGTTCAGAGAAATCGTTCTGGATTCTCTTAATGTCTGGGAAGCAAGTTTATTGCATTATTGTATTTACTGATACAAAGCATTGTTTCTGATAATATTTTCCTGCTGCAGCAGGTCATCTCTCTGTAAATCTGGATCCTTCATCCTAGCTCACAAACCCACTCTCTGCTATGCCTGAAAGTTTCTAAATTGTTTATTTAGGTAAAAGAGCTATTGCATATTTCCTGAGCATCTGGCCTCATCCCTGAGGCTACTGCTTTGGAGGAAATGACTTAAACCTGACTTTTGTCACAGCTTCCACTCCATTAATTTTTATTGGATGCTTGCTATGTCTTGTTTTTGCAGCAGAAGCTCACACCAGCCCTCAGGCCTGAAGATGCATGGCTTTCCCAAAAATATATAGTTTCAAATCAGGAAAACAGGTAGAAAAAACAGATGTTTCAGTGCTTTCTGTACTTATTATCAGTCTGTAGCATTAAATGCAAGAAACTTCATGATGATTGCAAACACATATTTCCTCTGGAAGCATGTGTATGTGGTGATAACACTTTTCATTTGTCTTCCCTGTGAGCTTTCTCAGAGTCCATCATTACAGTGCAACATCTTTTTAGGCAGGCATTTTCTAAACCAGCATCTTCTGCACCATGCATGAGATAACAGTCATGATAAATAAAAAAGGGTCTTGCTGAACTAGAAAATGGAATCCTACTGATTTGCTTCTAGTCAGTTTCAAAGGTATAAATTTAGCACATGAATCAACAGGTACCTGCTTTAAACAAATTTATACTTGTTATTCCATAGCAGAACACACGACAGCACAGGGTCTCATGGGTACTGGGTCAGATCTAGAGCATATTTGGGTCAGAATTCATGTCCTGTTTTGGTCACTACCTGCTGCTTTACAATGAAGTGGGAGAATATCGTAGCAAACACACATGGAATAATTTTCTCCACAAATAGATGATTCTTTTGGCTAAGATTAACTTTATCTCCTTACTACAAGGTTTCATGTCCTGCCCAAACTTCTTGACAGCTTTAGCTACTGCAACATTAGCAACTTGCTGATTTTGTCACCCACAGAAATTTTCAGGTCATTTTGAACCTTACTAAGATTTACTCTTTTGATGAAGTCTGTGCAGGAGATCCAGGCAGACCTACCTATGTGTTATTTATGGTTTGAAAAGTTTCCTGTAGTCCTGATATTTACGGGCTACAAAATTATACCCCTTAGATCTTGTTTCTGTCTCTCTGTGCCAGATGTCAATCCATGACACTACTTTGCTTTTTAGACCAGTTTTTCATTCACAAACTGAATAAATTAGGTGATTTCTCCCTTTTTCACATCATCTTTATTCAAAGGTGATACAAAACTCTTCATACAAAACTCTGGTTAGAAAGAGTTTAGAGTAAAAATTTCCTCTCCTCTTTATGAAGTGCTGTTATTAAGAATGATTTAAATTCTTAGGTGTAATCAGGCTGTAACTAGAGCAGCATGTATGCAATGTTTATCCTCAGTTTTATCGTTAGTGTTGTCATTATAATAAAAGAAACAAACAAACAAAAAAAAGAAATACAGGTTTAATGTCTTAAATTTTCATTCTGTATTTTACATTTTCACTGACTTCTCTGTGATGAACACCCTATTTACTAAAATAATTCTTTTCAAAGCTTTCTTAGACAGCTCCCTCCCCATGTAAATGTGTGTGTGTGTGTGGCAGGGGGGAGGTTTAGGGCTACATGATTTAAGCATTTTGAATGGACATCAGCTTGCTAGTCTGTAAGCAATTTTTCAGACTGCAATTTTAAATATCTATCTCCTAGACTACAAAATCAGGATGATGCTGTATGACACTTTATGAAAACTCATTCAAAATTTAAAAATTATTGTGTTTGTTTTGTTTTATTGGAGAGCACACCAACCTAAGCTGCTTTCAGCTGCTTGTTCTGATTCCTGTGCTACCTCCCAAGTTGTGCCAGTCTGACTGCTTGCGTCATTGGGGGAAGAATGAACTCTAGGATTGATTTCAGTTTAAAATAACCCCATTTTCCCTTGATGCTGCTGAAAAAATCATTTGTCAAGCTTCAGCCTAAATGATTTCTATTGTCCTGGTAAGAAAGGCCTGTGCCTGTGCAACCCAGCAAGCAAAGGGGAAGGTGGTGGTAAACATTGCCATGGGAGAACAGGTTCTTTTAGGCACACTTTGTGCTGGAAAGATAGGCTTGGATTTATGAGCCATGGGGCTGCTGCAGGGGTGCTCTCCCTGTGGTCTTTGAGAGAGAACTTGTGCGTGTTCCTTACAAATCATCCTGATTACAGGTAGTGAAATACCTGCCACTTGTCATCCATTCCTCCCCACAGCGGGAGCGGCCTGGCTGTGCCCCAAACCCCGACCAGCCGCTCCGGAGGGAAAAATTCACCACCACATTCGTGGACATTTAATAATCATCCAGAACCCAGGTTTTGGGAATGGAGCCTTGGGAATACTGTAGCCTTGCCAGTTCATTTGAAAGTGAAATATGTGTATTTGACAGAGCATAGAGATGAGATCTGCTGTTTCCCCTGGCCTAAAGAGGCCCACAGACTTTTGGCAGGGATGCCATGAAAGAGAAGGTGAGAACAAAAACAACATTACTGAACCTGTTAATTTAAATATCTACAGTGATTTAACAACACTCACCTAATCTGAAGCTCTACCATGAAAGACCAAGGAGATTATTTACCAAACCCCTGCAGTGAGGATGGCATAAATATATCAACAGTTTGCTTTTAAACCACAATGAGGCAAGACCCTTTAGTATTGCCACCCTGCTGACTTGTAAATACCATATAGTACATAAGAGAGTTAACTCTTTGTTTTTGTGTACAGTGGCAAATCCTAAATAGCAATGCAAAAATACTTGCTATTTTAAAAACAACCATCTGTGTTCCTAATCATTTTTTTAGGATCATCTCTGTTTTGCAATCATCCTTTTGTGTTATGTATCTAGTCTATAAAATAGGTGATGCTTTATGGATTGCCAACAAATTTCATGCTCTTAACACCATTGCTTATGTATTCTCACTGTAATTTCTTCTTGGTGTTCATACATTAAAAGCCAGTCACTGAAGCCATTAAACTTTTGCCCACTGTCTAAATCATTTATTTGCTAATGAAAATGAATTTTAAAATAGTTTCTTAACTTCAGAATAGCAAAAATATTACAGGATAAAGTAAAAAAATCATTTTTGCCTAGCATTGGTGACCACTAGGTCATCCATATAAAAATATAGTAGTGATAGTGGAAGGCTCAAATACTGATACCTGGTTTATATTTGACAAGTATTGCAAAAAAAGTCACACCCCTGCAGAGCAGGATGCAGCGAGTATGCTCAGGGTGCCAACTAACAGAAAAAAAAATGAACCAGATATACCATTTTCAGGATTGAAATTTTCTATCAGCTTCTGGAAATGGATTCATGTAAGAAAAGCTTTTCTATGTAAGACCGAAAGATGTAACACAGTCTGATAAATGAACAATTGTACTTAATACCAAAATGGCTTTTTAGCTGACAGCTGTTCCACCAGACAATTTAGTCAGAGGCCAGATGGCCAAAGAGACACATGGTGGAAAGTAATTTCATAGGATGACTCCACAGAAGGAAAAACTGGTAATTTGGATGTTTGAAATGTCAGAGACTCAATTAATGGAATTAGTATGTGATTCCTAGGGCAGTTTGTCTGTTGAAAGCTGTGCTCAAGCTTATTCTCTGAGCTCCACTGCAAGCTGAAGCAGTGGACTCCTGGCTGAGAGCTCTGACTCACACGTGGCTCATTGACTCTCCATCTCCCTTCCTGGCAGTGGTTCTGTCTACGACATCAGTCTGTGCCCCTTACTGCTCTGCACAAAGTCATTTTTTGCCTCTCCTCTGGTGTCCTGTGGAGTGATAGGAAGAGATAAGACCTAAAACATAAGTAGGTGGGTGATGCAGGAGAGGTGAGGTTTACTGTTGCCTTATTGAAGTCGCATCTAAACTTAGACACAAGAACAACATCAGTTTTTATATCTAGCAGAATAGGCAGTTTCCAAAGACAGAAGAATTTTTTAAAAAATAAATTATAATATAATATTTTCAAGGTGTTTTTTTTTTTTTTTTTTTTTTTTTTTTTTTTTTTTTTTTTAATCAAAAACTAGATGACAGCATTATTGGTTACCACCACTACAGGTTAAAGTGTCTTTGGAATACTCTGCCTCCATCTTCTGACTGCTCAGGGAAATGCAGTGACTAGTTTGTATTCAGACTTCTTAACTCATAGAATCATAGAACGGCTTGAGTCAGAAGAGATCTTAAAAACCTTTTAATTTCACAAAAAATTATATACTTCAAGAATAAGGCTTTGAATATTTAGGTGAAACTTTATTGAATTCAGTCATTGCCTTTGCTAGCTAATACTGACAAATGTTGCTTTCTACTGGCAAATCATCTTTTCTTACAGATTTCTGAAAAATACATCAGGACTTTGCCTCCTTTTTAATATCTTTAACACAGCACTTGAATTCCTACCTGATTAATGCAGAAGGTTTTGATGACACAATGTCACTTCATACAACAACGGTTTGTCAGTGGTTTTCCACATACTTTTTTCTCACTTAGTGTCTGTGACTCCTTAATTTTTCTAGGTTTGATACCTGCATTACAAGTTAATAAATTTGCCTTCTTTGTTTCTCTTTTAACATAAAGGTCTTCATAAATAAGCTTTGAAAAAACTAAATTGAGAGCCACAGTCATGCACACCACTTACTCCTTCTATTTGGATTCCAGACCCAGCATTGCAACCAGATGTTGAGTGCTCTGCACTCACCATAAACGACAACTGATTTCTGTTAATGCAGTAAGATGGGAAAATTCATTTATGCTGTCCAATATCATATTGTACAATGCATGTGTATCCACACAGCTAGAGCAGAAAGCAAATTACTCATTTATTTGATTGCTGATAGACAAAACAACATGACATAAATATTTTCTAAATTTCTTAACTTCAAATGAAAAAATACTCAAGGCAAGGCCTTGAGTTGCACAGAGCAACCTTTACATCCATATTTGTCTCATCTGTCATGCTCACATCTAACCCCTTCATTTCCCAGAACTGGAACAGATTTAAGGGGGCCTTCTCTGCATCTGAAATTCAACTCTCAGTCATGCAAGGAGGTGTGTGCGTGTGTGTGTGTGTGTGTGGAGAAGTCCCTGGAGACATGCAGGTGACAAAGATCTACTGATATGCTGCACTCATTTTAAGTTTTCTGAGCCAATGTTTCACAGAACAGTGGACCATAGCAAAAAGGCCAAATCATGTCAAATGTGAGGATGAAGATGCCACAGGGAGGTTGGCTGCTCTCACTGTGGTACTGTACCACAACTTGCATCACTGACACGACCACAACATGTGGCAAAAGAGAAGGATGCCAGAGCCAGCTGCAAATTGTTCCTCAGTATTAATTGCCCAATTCCATGTGCCCCTACTAGGTCCTCTGGAGGATGAGAAATTGGCTCACACAGGCATATCTACAGCGTCAGCCACAGCTGGAATGCTGAACACTGAGAAGAGGAACAACTGTGGCTCTCAGTGTGCAAACACTGTAATCCACAGCATGGGAACTACAACACAGAGGCAGAACGGCTTCAGGACTACTGAGGTATGAATATAATTATGTTCCCTAATGCCCAGCACTAGCTTCAACTGGGTCTAAGCCTTTCTCTTTGCAGTGAAACTGCATTTAACGTCTTGAGATAGGAGAAAATGGTGTCAGGCTGCACTACAGCCATGGCATGATTGAGCTGAGCACCTCTGGCTATGCTTCATGCCTGAATGGCCACAGAATTGATGTTTTATTTATCAATCAGAGTAACACACACAATTGCTACAGTAAAAAAAGCCCCCACGCTAATTTCTTTCCAACTCAGTCCAGCTGTGACATGCTTCGTGCAAATGATTTAGAATGATTAATTATCTGAAAAGGAACATGCTTTCCCTTAATTGCTGTTCTGCTTAAAATATGTACACTGCATGAACCCTGGTTCATTCAAAGCTGGACAAGAAGCTTGAAAAAGTCAATGGGTGTCTTTTCAATAACTTCAGTAGGCTTTGGATCAGATCCTCCCCCCTTTTCCCCCTCACTTATGTGTTGTGTACCTTGTATACATTGTGAGAACAAGGCTTTGGAGCTATACCAGAGACCAGCCTTCTCCTGTCACAGCTGCCTACCCACCTACCTGCCACCTACAGGTTTCCACTTGCTGCCCTGTTTGCATAGCAGCTGCTGAGCTGCTGCAGATTAAAGAAAGCCACAACCTATGGCTGGTTTACTGCTTCCTTGGTTCCTCATATGATAAGGTGTTAGGTAAAAATTTGGGGAAGGGAGACTTCCTTGTTTTCTGAATTATCTGCAGATGTAGCAGATAAAGTCCTTTACATGGTCTTTGGCATTCTGCAGGAATCTCAGTTTCTACTCTGAGAAGTGCTTGCCGTGCCATTGTTGCTGCTTCCCCTACTTTTTCAGGGGAGTCTCCCCTTACTACAATATAATCTAATTTCACATCTAGGGAGAGTGAGGCTGTAAAAGTTTGGCAATCACAGACTGTGCAGTCATGGGTGAATGTTTATATCCCTGTGGGAGTCTCTCAAAGGTACACCGCGCTCCCTTCTGGGTGAGCATGAATAAAGCCTTGAGGTGTTCCCAGAGCGGAATCATAAATAACATCTTTACATCTAGCTCTGCCCTTCATGAATAGGATGCTCCCTGAATTTGCATTGCTAGTTCCAAAAAATTTGGCACAGCAGTAGTTAAAGGTAATATTGGCTTTCAGTCTCCTGCAGACATTGGTGAGTCACCACAGTCCCCTCAGCTTTTTCACCATTTTCCAGGGGATACAATTGGTTTTCTTATCTGTACAATGCTGACTAGATTGCCAGCCCTCTTAAGCACAATTTTTACCTTTTCTTCCAGTTTCTGCCTTATGTCCTTTTCTTTCTGTAACTGTTTGTGCAGCTGCTCAGTTTCCAAAAATAGTAACAATTCAGTTGTTTTCCTGCCCTCTATTTCCTCTCTCAGATTTTGTTTCACTCTGGTATGGTTTTTTTCCTACCTAATTTCTCCAATAATTGTCTTTCCCTATGCTCTGCTGAAGTGAGTAGAATCTTAAAATTATCTTTCTCAGTTATAAGCTTGTTTTTGGGTTTCCAATCATTCTTTTATTTCCCTTTCAAAAGCCAGTGATGACTTTAATACTCAATTTTCTGATTTCAAAGCAGAACGTTCTATATATGGTATATTTGAGGGAAGAAGGACTCTTTGATTCCCTTTTGTATGTAAGACAAATGAGCCTCCAATACTGCACAAATAATTGCTTTGTCTTTCCAGATTTTTTGGGTCCATTCCTTGCGTGCCTGGGAAGGAGCACATTCATACTTCTGTAACTGTTTATCCATGGCAATCCTGCTGACTACACCAATTCTTCAGTCATGTAAAAAATCAGGGAAGGGAGACCCTCCCCTTGCTTTCAGTGTTGTCTGCAGATGTAGTGGGCCTGGGGGCCTTCCCTTTCTTACTCAGTATTATCTGCCTGTCTGAGATCCTGGGAGACCTTCACAGACAATATTTTAGAGTAACCAATCTGGAGTCTGGTGAGGTGCCAGAGGCACACTGTGGCGGCACAGTAAGTCAGCTCACGACCGCAATCCCTGCTGCAAAAGTGGCATGCATTGCACTGTAAGTCTGGGCAAATTCAGTAAGGCTCCACATCCACAATTAGTGCAATTTCTTGCCTGTTGGACAGAGTAAGGTCCACAAATAGCTTTTGACAAATGTACTGATACCAGAACCCAGAAGTAACATCACTGTGGAATAAAACTTACCTGACAGGCATCCCCATGGGAGAGGAGAGAGTACAGCCTGTTGGCCACCCCAGGACACAAATGTAGAGTCTCCTCCGACCTCCCTCCGCTGTTAAATCATATTTATATGGTTTTCTTTGAGGATGGGGGAAAATAGTTTCAGTTGACATAATTTCACACTTAAATGGACTTCGAGTGACTTTATATACATGTAAAGATTGCACAGCTTTTCCTTTGTTAACATATGCGGGCCATGAAAAGGAGTATGTATTTTCAAGTTCAAGCAAATTTCAGCTTTTGGTCACCATTTGGGTCACTCCTTCAGCTTAATTCCCATTAGCTTCCTTGTTTTAAACAGAGAATGACTACAACACTTCTGTGTAATTCCATCCATTGTTTCTTGCCTCTTTCAGACATGAAACAAGCTCCCCTGGTGTCCCTGCTCCTCAGGCACGCACAGTTTGTGTCTGATGAATTACTGCAAATGTGAGCACCTCTCCTCACTGAGCCTTGTCTTTTGACATTTTTCCACAGAAAGTGCCTCAGCATAGCATGTGGCAGAACTGCTACACCCACCCCCTAAGAAGTTGTCACATCTTGGGAGTCACATCCTTAAATCAATGGGTCTGAGCAAATGAAAAAGGGAATTTGGATTGAATTTCACCTTGCATTTGCTAACACACAACACATCAGTACATTTCTATTTACTTATAATTCTATTGTACTGTTATCTTTTGTATTGCTATAGTATAAAGGTATTCCCAGGTGACATAAAAGATACTTCTGTATCTTTTCGTGAGATACTGCACCTCCAGGTGGACAGGGACACATTAACAGTAGAATCACATCTAGAGACAGGGGATTTCTGTAAATGAAATGTCCAAATGCTTGTCATAGCCACTAGCCCAGAAAGAAATTTTAATTGGTTAGGTTAGATATGGTCAAACAGAGCTAGATAATTATTAATCCAATTTTGAAAAGCATTAGTCACAATTGTGAATTACAGTGTGTACCTGTCCTACTGTTCAAGAAAATTGTCTAATTTTGTAATTGAATGGAAAATTACTTCTGTATTGCACTCAGTAGGAAGTATGGGCAAATTCCCACAATACATTAATAATGTGAGGGTTGACTGTAATGGTGAAGTGTGGGTTCCTGCCCTGAGGGCCCAAGACTTTGAAGATGTCCTCCTGCATTTTCTAGCTGAGATACATTCAGTAACATGTATCTATCCTGCTGCAGCTCAGTGAAAAGAAAATTTCTGATGATAACTAAAGCATTTACATTATTCTTCACATCTAATGCAGGTGCATAAGAAAGGAAGTTGTCTAAACTTCTTGTCAACAAAAAAGAAATATATATACCTAGAGAGAAAGTGTAGTATCTATTTTAGGCTCCAGCTCTGATCTGCCATTCTTCACCTCTGTTTTTCCACTGTTTAGGGAACCATAAGATGAGCATATCATGTGAACACCTTAAGTTTTATTTACCTGAACATTCACATTGACCACAGGTTTTGTGGGGTTTTTTGTCTCAACGTGCTACAGAATACAGTGCAGTGCAGCACACGGTGCTCTCAGAAGACTTGGGCTGTGCCACTGGCCTGTGGGCTAGCAGGGGATAAATCTTGCCACCTCTCTGTTTCCCACTTTCTCCTGCATCCTGCTCTAAAGCAGCCATCTCCTTATCCCTTCATACTTGGTTATGACAGGGTACAGCTTGTGCTGTTGAAAGGGAAAAGGTTTGACACTGACTGTATCTGGGAAACTTTATTATCCTCTCATGACAGTAATGCCAAAACAATTTAGAAGTAAAATGATGATGATGATGATGATGATGATGATGATGATGGAGACAGTAATAAAGAAAGGAGTGCCAATACCAGTCAGGGTTAACAGGTTGGTCAGGCGCCTCTCCCCAAAAAGGTGGTATCTGGATTATGTTCCTGACTGACAATAATCTGGTTGAATTCTCATAGTCTTTGGCAAGTACTTGCATGATCAGTAGCACTGGGGGAGTAGATAGCAAAGGAGCAGGTGTATTCAGGCTGCAGAAATGTGAAATAATATATGGCAGCAAACTAACTCCAGGTGTTGCTCTCCAATATATATATAGCTTCCACTTATGTCAGTGTCTGAACTTTATCAAATATTATATAGCCCTGTAAATAATGCCTAATTTCCTGGCATTCCTTACACTGACAAACAGTCTCATGGAAAACTGCCAATGCAATAATCAAACCCACCCAACTCAGCTGTGTCTCTCTATCAGCCCAGATCTGGGTACACTTTGTTAGACCTATCCAGTTTCCTGTGCATTATAGTGCATTGCTAATGGCAACAAGCAGACAGTCTGGGAGATGAAGAAGTATAAACTTAAATTAGGGATGTACTTGCATGACTCAGACAAACTGACTTTTTTCAATATTGAAAATAAACTAATGAAGCTCTGAAAGGTATATATTGTGCTTAGGTCTTGTACACAGGCAGAAGCAAGTGTTACTTCAAAACTATAGTTTCACATCAGAAACATAAAATCAAGTACAGAAAATTCTGTCTCAGGCTAGTGATGCACTACTCTCAGTGACATCAAAAGGAACCTCTAATTTTCACTTCTAGACTAAAACCAGATTTATTTGCCCTGCTTTTATAGTTCACACTGGCAAAGATGATAATTATTGTCAAGAAGGTTGATCCAAAGCCTACTGACATCCACTGCCTTTGTAGCAGATATAAAAGCTTGTGTCCACGCTGACTAAGGAAGCTGCTCTGCATCACAGTGTTATGTGAAGGATACTGGAGGCATTCTGTTTACTAAGTAGAACTGTTTTTGTAAATTAGGGATTAATCATCAATGACTCTGTTGTCATCATAGAACTCACTGTACTGTTTAAAACTCTCACAGAGTAAATGGGACACACAGAAAATGTCCACACAAGAAGTCGCCATTAATGTTACAAAAGGCATCAGACAAAGTGACAGAAGAAAAACAAAGAATTGCACCAATAAGTGAAGAAAATTGCAGGTGAGGATGGACTTAACAAAGCTTCACTGCACTTTAAATGTCAGTCACTGAAGACATGAAGATCGCTAGGTGTTCCAGGTTGAACACAGCTGGCAGCTGCTACTGAGTGTCTCCAGGAGCAGGTCTTGTGGAAACCAGCTGCAAGCACTGTATGATCTTCAGACATCCTTTGTCTAAAGCAGTGGCACTCCAGAGACATACACAGAAATTTGTGACATTTACTTTTTGCTAACTTCTATGTAATCCCTTGTGTATGTCCTGTTCCACATTGCTATTAAGAGGAGGCTGGATAATAAGGGGTACAGCTCATCCCAATTAAACCCCAGAAATGAACAAATGAATCTGCATTTTTAGTCATAAAGGGGTTTTGAGTGTGCACATTCAAACCCACAGAGTTAATTTAAAGCACCCACGTGTTTTAAAACACAAACCCAGACATCTCAAGATAGTGAGACTAAAGTCTAGTCTAGACTCAATCTTTTTCCAACTATTTATATTTGTTATATATAGTTAAGTCATACAGTAACATTTTTATATATTAAATATTCAATGACTAATTGTTAATTTATTTTTCATATTGACATAATTTTGGTCTTAAAACCAGTAACTTTCATATTGATCAGCCTTACTTGAAGGTCCTAGTCTTAACTGGTAAGTAGAGTTATAGCTATTTGGTTGTTTTATAAATGCCCTTTTGATTATGTTGAAGCCCAGTCTGACTTGGAAAAAAGTCACCATTAACATTACATGAAAATAACCACAATTTTTACAGTCATATTCTAATGTCAGTTCAAAAAATTAACTTTCTTTGATAAGATATAATTAATTCTCTGTGCAGAACTTATTTAATATATTGTGAGCACCCTGTACCACAGTACTCCATGATTATCATAAATACATATCTAAAAGGAATTTAAGTGTTCGGCATAGTAAAGTCAAGGATTTAATTCAATATATTACTTCTTAATACAGAAGTAATAATAATATATATTCTTTATGAGTTCACATGTTTATGAAGAGAAAAGAGGTACATTTATTTGCCTCCCCATCAGACACACACACACACACACACACACATAGATATATATGGATGTATATTAGTATCCTTAAAGGGCCACTTAAAACCTACTCAAAACAGACAAACAAGTATGAATAAGATTGTGAACGGAACCCTAGTTTATTTTGTTTTAGGATAATTTTAATAGTTTGCCTGCTTAGGTGTGCACGTTACTTTCCTTGTTGTACAACAAGTCTATGCAATAGGAATTGTTTATTAATTACTCCAACAAAAAGGCAAACTGGAATCCAGAGTTAGAGCCAGGATTTTGCATACTATAGCAGATTCTAAAAGGATTTACTGGCAGAGAGAGTGCAGTATAAACTTGCATGATACAAGAAAGCTACAGAAAGTGAATAATAATCCTGATGTGTTTATGGGTAAACAGGATTTTGAAGGAAGGCAAAAGAGAAGGTTTGTTGTGTAAGAAGCTGTTCCAGAGATTGTGGCCTTGGGTGGATACCACATTAGAGTGAGTAGATGCAACAACAAAGGAGTCCTGGCAAGTGAGATTATTTATTAGCTAAGGAATTATTTAGTGATGATGTGGTCAGCAGTTGTGTCAGATGGCTTGGGTCACACCACAGAAGGAAGCCCACAAGCTGCATGGCACATGAAGCAGCCCTGGCTAGTGCCAGCAGCCACCAGGGAGGCAGCTCTTAAATCTTGTATTCTGAGCATGAGATGTGGCAGGATGGTTTGCAGGAGATGGCCTGGGTACACAATTATCTGGGCAGCAGCACAGACCTCGCTCACGCTGACCACATCCATCATCAGGGTGGCAGCTGCAGAGTGGTGGATGCTGCCTGCCCTGGACTGCTCATGGTGACCTTCCTGAGCTACTCCAAGATCCCCTAAACCTGTTCATATCCTGAAACTTTATGACCAAGATTGGATCAAACTTCTGTGGTAAAAGCCATGTTTAGTAACAAGCAATTTTATACACATTCCTCACATAATATTGTTCTTTTTCATTAGGCAGTAACTGAAAAGAAATGACATTATATTCTAGGTGGCTTCTTAGTGTTTGATGTGCAAACTTCCAACAACCTTAATAAAACTAGGAGCATGTTGTGGAGATGTGAATCTTGCCTCTCTACTAAGATTACTTTCCTTCTACTAGATAATCATCAGTAGAAACAACCAATTTGTTTATAAAATAATATACCACTCTGTATAATTAGGGTGACAGAATCTAGTTTATATCACTTTAGACAATATATAGTCCTCATAATGGATTCCCATGCAGGTTTCAGTGGAAGAAAAATCATCTGGACATTTTCAGTCCAGGTGGCCTTTTTAGAAATAAGGAGTCTTTTTTTACAGGGTCTGTTGTTTGAGCATCATCTTTTAAATAAAAATGGCTCAAAGACATCAAATAAAATAACCATATTAAAAGCCATGGACTTTCAGATAAAGGACCTATGGGCATCTCTGTCTTACATGCCAGGATTTTTGAAATGTAATTTTCCCCAAAAAGACCTTGCCACATAATTTGTTTGATGTCCCTTGGCTGCACATGAAGATTTCTCCAGGTGCACTGAAACAACACACTTTCTGCTGGAATGATTTGCCAACAGATGGTGAGTTCTTATGATTTATTTAAGGTCAGGTTTTAAATGGAAATTTGTAATATTTCCACTATTCCAACACAATATATACATAGGATTTTCCTATATATCTTGATATATCTTGATATATCTTCTTCCACTGTGTGAGAAATGGATTTTAAAAAAAGAGGGTATTGTCAAAGAAGAGAGAAAATTTACAGTTACCAATTCATCATGTGGCAAATTAATCTTCTCAAGGACTCAGTACTGCTTTATCTTGCACTATTCCTTCATCTTCTCCCTTATGATTCCTTAATGTATTTCATCACTCAGCATCACTGTAGGACATTGACTGGAAGACACACAATTTTACTGTGTGACTGAAATGATCTTGTACTGACATAAATAGGAAACTATAATTACTGTGTAAGCAATATATGAGTACTGTGTTAAACATGCATTCTTGTTAGTTAAATTACTGAGATTTCATGAAACCCAGGACACAAGTATTTTTTATTTTCCTAGTATGTTCATATACATAGATACTTCTTTGTGCATGTCTCTGCATGTGTATATTGAAATGTCTTTAGTGTGTACTTCTGCAGTTCAGGCACATTTTTTTGAGAAACTTTAATTTCTGTCTGTTATTCTGATACCCAAGTGTAAAATATTTTAATGTTTGAACTGAAATGTTTTACATGCCTTATGAAAAGAATGAGCTATATAATTTGTGCACAGAAATGATATTTGAAAAAGCAGGCTTAGTTTTCTTTACAAATACATCTAAATTCAAACTACACTAATGGGAACATTTTTGTACTCTCTGCAAATTAATGAAGATTGACCTTAAATTTGAAAATGAAAATAAAGAAAAATTTTCAAGTGTCTGTTTATTACTCCATGTATTTCACATTCCTGTGTTTGTGGTTGGGTTAGCTTTTAAAGCTGAGATCAAAGAGTGTAAAGGTATAATGAATGATTCCCACATCTGCTATTCACAGAATCAGAATATTTCTGTATCTGGTCCTCAGGTTGTGGCTCATGAAGTGTTTGGTCACATGAAAGAAGGTAAAATACATATATTCCCATAAGAAATCGGTGTATTTGCCAAAGAGGAATTATGAGGTCAAAATACAGTTGTACCTCTGCAATTATAAATGGGAGAGTTTGTGGTTGCTGTCATGGCTAAAGTGGAAGACACTGGAAATCTGAGACACCTTCTCTAGTAAGATACCATGAGATAACTATGAGGCAGCTAAAACACATAGCTAAAAAAAGCTGTTATTCCTGTCTGAACTGGAGAACACAGGATGGAAAAAGTGTCTGTGGCGTTGTTTGACCTCTGCCATAGAAATAAATTCATAAATTTTACAGATGACACTTCTTATTTTTTCCAAAATTGCACAAAATTTTCATTATATTTTTCTTTACTACCAGAAAGGCTCTTGCTGAAGTATCATCCCCTTCCTAATTGTCTGCGCCTCGGGTGTTGCCTGACAAGTAGCTTGCTCTCTTTGATTCCTGGCCAGGATGCTGATACAGCAACTGGTTTCTTTCCTGTGGAAAAGGAAGAATAGTATCAAAGGAATGCCTTTCAGATGTGACAAAAATAAAAAGGATTTAGGGGCACAAGGAAGCCATAGTCCAGCAGTCAGGCGTGTAACAGCCCATGGGAACCCTACAAACAGGATGCTTCAAAATCTGGAATCAGACAGTACCTTGCAAGTGCAAGAAGTACCTTTGTTGGTGCAAGAGGCAACTGGAGGGGGTTGGGTCTTGTTGCAAGTGAAGCCCCCAAAGTTTAAATTTAATGGACTCTATTCCACTCGTGCCTCTGGGTAATGTGTGCTGAGATGACATTTCTAAAATTAATGCTTTTAGGAGGTGCTACATGAGCTCTGATAATGTGTACACAGCATGTCCACAGTACTCTTCTTTTCATAGTGAGGCAAATATTTTGAAAAACTCAATACACTGCAGTGCTTCAAAACTAAACCTTCATTGTCCTCAGACCAGGCATCCCTCACTGCCCCAGTGCCTTCTCAGGTGCCTCCTTTCCAGATTGGGTCAGTGAAGCATGTGGAAAAGGTGCTAACAAGAATTAAAAAGTACTCTTAGATGCAGGGATGCGAGATCTTTTTCTGTCCTGTTACCACCCTCCAGTTTTCAAATCCTTCAGTCTGATTTTCAAGGGTTTTTTCAGGTAGCCTATGCATACTATTCATAGTTAAAAGCCATTCTTCTGCCCTTTGTTAAACTAATGGCAAAGTTGGGTCATTAATGTAAGACATAAAGTGAGCTGGTCCACCAGAAATTACATTTGTTGACATATGTAACTTAATCAAGATAAAATCCAAGTTCATTTGCAACAGCTCCTTGCACAGAACTCAGCGAACACTAAAATCTAGGAAATACTCTAATCCTAATGGTAGAACTAGGATGTTCAAAAGCAAGAAGGTAAAAGGGAGGATATAATAGCTTTTCATTTCTTTCTGGAGGATTGAATAACATTTAAGTCCTGAGTACAAAAAGTGGGATGCTGCTGTATATCTATCCATTCAAGACTCTATAAAACAAGCAGCTTTAGGTTGCTGTGTGTGCCTGCTTACGAAACAAATGGGATTGTTGGAGAAAAAGAGAGAGTGGTGTCACAGGGCAAGACTGAGACCTGCTGCCAGTTGTATTAATTAGCTTTGCTTGCACACTCTTGCATTATAATCAGTATTATTCAGATTTAATTTAATTTCCATTAACCTCTGCAAAACACCCATGTGTTTGGATACAGGGAAACATGTCTGGGGTATTACTGTATGGATAGAAAAAACAATTTGTTCACAGTCAAAAAGCAGCTTAAGGAAAGGCACCATAGCTAAGCAGCAGCCTATTCTTTATCAACTATGAAGAGCTGTCAAACAAAAAAGGCATGAAATTATTCATGTTCATCTTGTTTTACCAGGAAATTAAATATTGGCCTTGTCCATGCAAGGCAGGTAGAACTTTCCAGGTCACACTTAGTAAGTGACTTAATGTTCAGTTTGTCCAACTCAAGGACTGATTTGAACCTAAAACATTGGGTGTTGTGGCCTGTCCAAGTCCCTAAACCAGCACAAACCACAGCCAAGCACAGGGGCAAAATTAATTTTCCTTAACTCACTGAACATCCACAACTCCACCTAAGTATCATCACCTCTGAGAACTGTTTGGATTAAGGAGATCAATATTAATTTACATGTACAGTGCCCTATGGAAATGATATTCATCATTCATATTTCTGATTCAAAACTGTCTTTCAGATGAACTAACATGTTTAAAATCATTGTGGATGCAAACACTTTATACCCATTCCTGCTCTAGCTGGATTTCATATCTGATAAGGATTTTCTGTTCTTGGTCTGTGCCTGATATCTTTTGACAATTTAGAGGAATAATTAACAAATACAACAGAATAACTTCCAGAATCTATATTGGTATATAGATTCTTTTTTTCCAGCATGAAATTGCTGTCATCACTGCTGCTCATCTGTCTGCATACTGTCTTTTCCTACAACATATTAATTACTTGCATCCATGGTGAGAAATAGTCTCTTATGTCTTCACCATATAGGTATTTCTGTCTAATAATTGCTTGCTGGTATTTCATGTTACAAGTGCATTTTTATCACGGGGTGAATTTACACTGTCAAGTCCGTTAGTTCCAATACCTGCTCCTGGATCCTAGTCCCATCTGCACTGCACACATGGCACATGTGCATGTTCACCCTGGTGAACACACAGGAACAGAACAACCAGTTCCCTCTGCAAAAAAGCTGTGCTGGTCCAGGACCTCCTCAGTTGCAAATTTATGATCATTTTGCATTAGCTCAGGATATGCTTATTTATGTCTGCTCAGTTCTTTGGACTGTTTCTCTTCAAATTCCTGTGGGGTTATATACCACATACCTAAACAGTCAGTGCCACTCAGATTATTTCTGTGCTCTAAAGAACCTGTTGGGGATTTGCTTGGCAAGTCCAGGTGACCACTTTTTTGACATGTGTAGTATAATAAAAGAGATCTTGACAGTGCTATCAGACTGCCTGTTGTACTCTTAGAAAGGTAATAGCACCTTCCACCTCTACTGGGTATTTGGGATGTCTTTGAGATCAAAAGAAATAATGATTTCTGTCCTCACATGACAGACAAGTTTAAGCTTTGCTTAGTTACACCAGTACAATTTAGAATAATTTTTTGTACTCTATTCTTTTCCTCCATATATCTAAAATAGTTTAAGGCTCTGTGGGGATAAGTCTACGTGATATCTTTCTCCATCTATTAACTGACCATCTTGGTTGCACTTAGCAAAAGTAAGTTTTGATTCAGGAGACACTGATTTTCTCTATACTAAGGCTATTGTATACCACATTGTCTATTTTGTTAGCATAAAAACTTTAAAATGAGTGTGGCTTACACACTCTATACCCTTTGTATTGGCATTGTGATATAAAGTGACTCAACTGTGGGCTCAAATCAGTGCGTTTGTAGTTTGTCCTACAGTTTTGCTTATATAATTTTATACAATATAAAAATAACTTTTCTATAATTTTAGTCAATATTTTCTAGGCATTTTTATACCAAAAAAACACATTTTCTGTGTTTATTAGTGGCTACATTCATTCAACATGGATTATGCTACTGCTGTTCTTCTACAATAGTCCACAATCTAGAAGAACCCTTTTTATTGCTTTCACTTTCAGAAACAGGTTAAAAACAGCACTTCAACAGACACAGCTAGAACTCCTGAATATAAAGCAATTTTAGATTCCTCCAAATTGGTAGAAATTTGAGAACTCATTCCTGGCATTCAACAGTTTCATTCACACAGTTCTTGTAGAACTCAAACAAAAGCTTAGCTAAATTATTCACTTTACTCCCAGGAGTGTAGAAATCTTGTATTTGCTAGTGGTTGAGGAAAAGACACAATGCAATTGGCAGAGATGCAGAAACATGTATATTGTGCCAGAAAAGGCACAGAGAGGAAAATGGAACAAGGGAAATAAACAAATTCGAAATTATGGGATGTCAGTCCATTGGATAAAATTGCTGTTCTAGTCATATATGCATAAATCAATGAATACATTCATTTTTTTATATGATAACAGAACTTGTTATTAACTTCTATTAAAATTGTTAGTATCTGTTTTTAAAATAAATCACTCCACAACACTTGCTTAAAAAGTTTCACCTGAGTTTTTCTAAGGAAGTTGAATTAATTTGGTGCCAAATATAATGAGGCATGTGTTCATATAATGCAAGGGCAAAGAGGAGAAGAGAAAAAAATGCTGTCTTTGTCTGTTATTTAATTTCAGTCCCTTTGTTACAGAGCAAATAACTGCTTGAGTGGTGAAGGATGAAGTTTCTAAGTACTTATGCTAGCTGTTGTGACATCCGATGCACAAAGAAGAGACAGGACAATTGAATTTATGAAGGATTTATGAATCCAAGGGCCAGACTGACAAGTTCTGGTAACATTATTCCAATTGCATTTCCATCAGAAATTGAACTGGGTGAGTTAAACTGATATTTTACTTGTCTATCGATTTTGCTCTACTGACATTTTGAAAGGGTCCCAGGAGGTGTATTGCAATATCTTTGATATGGAATTTCTTTCTCTTTCTGACCTCTGCAAACAGGGTTACCATCTCTGGATGTCCGCGCTCTTCTTTACATGGATTGGCTGGCCTATTCCCTTAAGTGTTGTCAATATCCTTAGGTCTGGAGCAGCTCCCAGGCATGATCAGCCTCTCCATCTTGCTGCTCAGCAGACCTATGGCCTCTGCTACTACACTGGGATGGTTTTTCCTATCTTCACTTTTCACCATGAAAGTATTGGTTCTACAGAATGATACCACTCTAAAATTAAACCAGAAATAGAACATAGTTCCAAACTTACCCCTGAGTGCAACCATGAAAAATTGTGTTCCAGGAGAATGTGTACTTCCAGTATATCATGACCCTAATTGAACCTTTTGGATGGTTCTTAAACTGCCTGAAAGTTTGAGTAAAGGATCATCAGTGCATGAGGTGGCAACTGGAGGCATGGTGACTCACTGTGGTCTTTTGTGCCCGTTTCGCCCAGCACAGGTAGAACTGCAACTTACTGCAGTGCAGGACTAAAATTAAAGCCCTGAGTCAGACTTGGAAAACAGTTAAGTAAAACAATGAGCAGTTAACCATTGCTGAGTCATTGTCCCCTGTTTCTGGGAG
The DNA here is from genome assembly GCA_013401135.1 of Cettia cetti. Taxonomy (NCBI): domain Eukaryota; kingdom Metazoa; phylum Chordata; class Aves; order Passeriformes; family Sylviidae; genus Cettia; species Cettia cetti. Next base: position 6,637 of record VZUI01052298.1, on the reverse strand, counting down.
GCTCTGAATTGTGTTCTGTTGCAGGACAAGGGCATCACATGTACAAGAGTGTCTCCACAGAAGGAGACGTGGACATCTCGATTCGTCAAGGGTAGTTTAGATCCTCTGAGGACTAAGATAATGATGATGGTTAGGCTGCTGTTGGCAAGGAAGGCCTGAGAAGTTTCCCATGAACCCTAAGTGTATTTTTGTCTCAGAAGGTCTCAAAGATCCAAGAGTTGATGGCATGAGTGCCTTTCACTTTCTCTTTGTAATAGGGAATGCTTTATGGATATTTCTCTGCCATATTTCCTGAACAAGACCACAGGCCTTTATGACCCAGTGTTCTGAGAAGGGTGGGTTAGGGTGCCTGTGTCATACAGAGGCATAAATCCCACCTGGTATCTCAGGCTTTCCTTTTCTTTTTGCTTATATGCTTCATTTTTGCTTGGATTTTCCATTTTGGATGCTTTATAAGATCCTTAGCAATTGCCCACATCTGAGCTTTATAATTTCCATCTCCATCCAGCAAGTAAACTCTCACCCAGCATCCTGTACACTCTTCTCAGAGAAGCAAAGAGTCTCCTGACCTTCCTTCTCTGCTTCTCATCCCTATGCAGTGGAGAATCCTGCCCCTCTGTCCCTCTCTCACTGGCTCCTGGCCTTCCTTCTCTATCTGAAGCTTTAATGTCTCACTTTTGGCCTCCTCTTTCATCTTCAAGTGTACATACAATGCTCAGTTATATGTCAGAAAGTCCAAGAATGGAAATAAATGCACAAACATTAAATCAGTACACTTTGTACAGAAATCACATAAAAATACATGAGAGTAGTGGTTAGCTCCTTGTCTGCCTCCTTGTGTCTCCAATTGTCTGCTGTCATAGTTGATGATATCTGTGAACTATTGGAACTCTGGCATACCAGGTGGAAAGACAAATTTGAATGTCAACTAGATGTATTAAAAAAAAAAAGCATTTTTATGGTTATACTCAATCCCTTGCTAATTAAGCTTTTTTTTTTTTTTCTGTTTATGACCTAATGAGATTACTACTGACACATATAAAAATCTTTCCTATCTCATTCATTATTGGCTTTGTCTATTTTATTTTTTTTGCCTGACAATAATCCATGTTCCGCTTGTTCCACATGTTCAAGGCCAGGTAGGATGGGACTTTAGGCAACCCGGTCTATCTGAAGATGTCCCTGTCCATGGCAGGGAAATTGAAACAAGATGATCTTTGAGATCCACTTACAGCCCAAACCATTCTATAATTCCATGATTTTATTTTCTGCTATAATTTGTATTTGAGATGCTTTCATGCTCGCAGTAGTCTCCATAATCTGACTACAAATTCTTGGATGCAAGGGCTTAGTTTCCAGACATTGACTGGTTATATGATGGTTGATCTTAAACATCAAGGATGAAAAAACATGGAAGGAGACTAAGAAAATGAGGTTTATATAACCTGAAAGTCTTAAAAGTGGTCAGCACTATCTTCCAGGACATGGTATAACTGGTTCCAGAACCCTATTTTGCAAATCCTCATTTAAAACAGTAATGCTGAGACAAGTCCTGGAGTGTAACAGCTTTTATTAACCTGACAAATTAGTTGTTATGTGGTTATACTTACTATAAGATCTAAAGTGTGACTCAGTTTTGTATTGTGCATTGATCTCAGGCAAAACTGTATGTCTCAGCTTAAATCATACTTAATATTCTGCATTATGCTTCCATTTATAATAGCTCAGGAGCACCTGAAAACAGGCTTAGGAAAAGCATTATTTCTGAGCATTAAAATAATTATTAAAATAAGTTTTTGTTATCATAAACAGTGACCAAAAAAGACAGAAAATGTCTTGCTGTTTTGTTTGTAGAGATAACGGATACAGTGATCATGACACTTTCTAATTTTTTTTTTTACACATTAACAATAACTTTATTCCACAGGATTTAAAAAAAATGCTATTAAAGAAACTGGGAAGCAATAATAACAAAAAATTTGTGCTTCTTATACGAACTTCTTCTTTCACATTTTAGCAAATAGTGAATCTTCTACTCCAGAAATCCCACTGGGAGGAGGTTTTGAGAGGACATACTTACAGGCAGATCTGGGTCTTTTTGTACAAGGTACTCTGTTATGTGGTTCATCAGATCCTGGGAAGTCCCTGCAGCACAGGATTGTTATGATGAGGAGAGATGATGCATTAGCTGGTAATGGGATGGATAGTTACCAACGTCCTGAAACACTGCTGTGAATGCTCATTAGTCTGCCTTTAACAGGCTGCTGTGAATCACAATTTCCAAAGCTACTGTTTTCTTGTATGTCTAGCATCCTCACGTTTCAATTAATATCTTGAACTACCAACTTAAAGAACAGTATTTGAAATGTGTGTGAAGTCACTCCTGCTTTGATAATTGCACATTGTATTGAAAGGGACAGCACAACTCAAGTTAATGGGTCGATGTTTTGGAGGCAGCAAAACCCAAAGCTACAATATACCCCATAAAGCCAGGATTTTCTGCTTTGCTGTCAGAATCGTCCGCCCACTCTAACTGATCACTTGGTTTGTATCAGTCTTTTCTATAGGAAATTACTCATGGTCTGAAAAATATATTTCTTTTTCCCTAGCCTGTGTGACATTGTCTAAGGTGAGTACCACTCCAGCCACAGAAACAATGAGACAAGAGGGGCTCTGTCAAGAAAAATGCTCACTGTTGCTGCTACTGTTAACTGTCACCCACCCAGAGGGGCTGCAGATTTATCAGAAGTGAAGGCAGCTGCTAAAGGTCCACAAGGTATAAAGTGTCCTTGGCCTTAAACAGTTAGGACAGTTTACTCTTTACAAGCGTACTTCCTGTTTAGTTTGCATCAAGCTTAATATCCAAGGTTAGGTGAGGTAACCTGTTTGGAAAGAAATACTATTAGCATAATCACTGTTGTATTAAAGCAATGCTGTGAAGGCACAGTGTTGTCATTTACAGACAAACGAAAGATGAGATCTTTCCTGAGATCTTTCTTACATCAAAGAAATCACCATCTTGTGTGTGGGTGACACAACCCACACAGCTCTAATATTTTGTAGGACTGAAGTCTAAATAACATACTTTGTTCAGGGAGGAACATGACATGGATTTCAAGCACCCAGTACTGCAGTTAATACACAGCAATTCATCAACATTCTGGCTTTCTTGATATGATTCCTTCTCTGGTCTTCATTGCAGTAGTGAGTTGAGGTGAGTGAGTTGCATTTAAAGGCTTTATGGAAGAAAATGTTATAAACAAGGTTTAAGCTGACACAGCTGCATGAGACTGCACAAGTACTCAGAAGGCACTAACTCATCAATGACTGGATTTTCTAAATAACTGGGAAGTTATTGTAAGACATCTTTGTGTTCTTCCTCCCAAGTTTATGTGTTCAATTACACAGTAGAGTTTCGACTTTAGACAAACATTCTGATCATAAACTATTACTGTAAACTAAAAAGTATAAATTATGCCAATAATGGTGTTTTGTCTAGTTTTTTCATTTCCAAAATGCATTTGAGAAAGAGACAAGAACTACATTTTGCCATTCTAAGTCTCACAACAGGATTTATTGGTGCCATCTACTGGTTATTTAGCCCTTGTAAATTCCAACAAATTATGAATAATGTGTTTTAAATGCAGAATAAGAACATTATGAGCCTTATAACTGAATCAGCATCAAACTATGTAATTGGCAAATCTGTAACATTTAAATTACATTCGATCAAACTTTGATGCAATGTTCCAACAGTGCAATTCAATGATGAAGGTTCTAGACGTGTCAAGAGGAGAAAGCTTGAGCCAGTGTACAAGTCCTTGTGTGCAGACTCCAAGCATTAACACCACACATCCTCCTGGTGTGTCAGAGGAAGGCTTCTCCCTGACAACTGCCACCACTTGAGATCCCTCCTCCATAAAGCAGGAGCACGAGGGGCACTAACATGTTCACACAGCAGGTAAACACAGTCACCTAGCAGTTTGCCTTTGCTGGAGGGATGTCCCCACAAAAAAATGGGATGGAGAAAATGGTGCTTTAGCTCATAGCCCAGGAAGTTGTGAATGTTTCTGCAAGCTGGATGGAGCATGGGCACGAAGGGGAAGGCACACAGCCTGTTCCACCACATCCATTGCAAAGATGGTGGGAGCAAGCACAGCTTGGAAGGAACCTGCTGTGTGTGACTGCTGAATCCTCTTCTGCTAAATTTGGTGAAAGATATCTGAAGATGACCTAGGATTTAAATAAGGCTTTAATTCACTTATTCTCTTTGTAGTAAAAATTGCTAAACTATAATTATTTGAGGCAATGCAAGGGAAGATCAGCAAATCAATATTAACTGGAATGTTAATAATATCTCCAGTGCCAGGTAAGAAAAGTCTTTAAACATCTGAGTAGCTGCATTCCTAATCAGCAATATAGCTGAGCACATGCTTAAAATACTTAATCATACTTAAAGGTGCTTTGCTAGATACGAACGAGAGTGTTCCCTTTCCACACTCTGGTTAGTCAAAAGCCAGAAACAAATGTATTTAGATCATGGCTCTGAGAATCAACTTCTGGAATAACTTGCTTAACAACTAGGTTCTGAGCAAAGAAAATATATTAATAGAGTGATTGAAGAAGGGGTTCATGCTTCCTGTTCTCTGCCTTTTCCTGTCATCTAATAAAAACATGAGTGTTTATGGAAGGAAAAGAATGCTACTTAACCATACCTGCTTTTCAGATATTAATGTAAAAAAAATGTGCTCTGATGGAACAAACTAAGCCATGACTTTATGTAATGCCCTGGTCAACGGAACTTGAGAGTTCATTAGAAATCTACACTGAATTGTTTTGTCCTTGCAAGGTTTCAATGTGTTTGATGGTGTTCCCAGAGCTGAAACCAACTCTGCTACTTCATCAAGGGCTGATCAAGAACTTCCCAAGAAGAACTTCTGCAGAAGTGGAGTGGGGAAACTGTCCCTTGCATGCTCCTGTGCTGTCACTGCCAGACCCTTAGAGTATGTGGCCTCTCAGAGGTCATGAAAAGAAACATGTAGTATTTCCAGGATAGGAAGAGCTACTGAGAGAGACTAGGACAGAAGACAGCTGGAAGATGAGAAATGGAGCAATGACAAAGGATAATGTAGATGGGTGTTATCATCTAGTAAAGTACATTAACTTCCACAACATGCAAATAACATTTAATTTAACATCATTAGCTTGTTTGTACAGCAAATTTAATTCCAGCTATCAAGTTACTCCATGTGCTCAAGTGGCAGAGCTATGTGGATATGCAGCAGGTAGGTATAATCCTCCTCATGATTCACAGAGGTGCTAAGATGGTTTGGTGTAAGGAAATCTGGAGAAGTTTTATGTTTCTTTAGGGTGACATAGGCAATGACACACAAAATGTCTGCATGAATAGAGAGCTTCTAGATGCTTATTGTCTTCTGAATAACCACATGCAGGTTGATGCTCTCTACAATCCATGGAGGGATTCTCTGGATGAATGTGCCAGACTGCATAGACTATCTAGGGGCTCATTAGAAGAGGAGCAGTGCTACCAGAACATCATCAAACCATTCCTAAATCTGGTTTGCATGTCTCGGCATCTGGTGTTTCCTGTTCCAGTCCTGGAGCATGGAGCAACTTGCATGGCTGAACAGTAGCCTGATGAGACCTTGGATGGCTCAATGCTGAGAAATTTGGTCACCTCTGCTTAGTAACCTTCAACACTTCTATAGTTACGTCTCATTAGCTCAGGCCTGTGTTTGTGAACACCGTTGAGCACTACTGGCCAGTACTTGTCTGGTAGGTGTGGGCTCAGCCAGCAGCAGGAGTGGGAGCAGTGGGAGGTCAGTTCACACATCTTGAGCTGCATCTCTGGAAGGCAGTGGTAGTCTGGGCACCAAAGTCACAGCAATGCTCCTCCTTCACTTGAACAGTCATTTCCCTTTGTTCTCACCACGGCGTCTCTTTCCTCAGCAAGTATTTCTGATTACTTTCCTTTCCTTCATTAAATTCAATTGCAGAACATCGACTTCCAATATCAATCTCTTCCTCAGCTGTAGCTGAGTGTCCGCACCCGTCATCTCCTGAGGATCCGTGCCTTTTGCAGGACGGTGCAGCCCCGCAGTAAAAGCTGCAATGAAGGTAGCAAGCAGGGTGACAGTGAAGGTGGCAGCAAAGGTGTCAGTGGAGGCGGCAGTGAAGCTGTCAGTGAAGGTGTCAGCGCGGGGCCGGCTGCCCTCTGCCGCGGAGCCCTCCGGCCTGGCAGAGGCCGAGGTGCGTTTGGAAACAATCCTCCAGATCGCTTCCCAGCGGCGCGACAGGTTCATGGCCTGATACTTGAATGTCTGTAAATTGCCTTCAGAATTTATACAGTGCATTCCAGACACTTTTACGAAAACCCCAGTGCCGAGTCTGTTTGAAGGGATTTTCACTCCGTTCGTGTCTGTGCTGCAGTCTGGAGCCCTTCCCAGCCGGGGCTCCCCCTACACGCGAGGTGCGCTGGCACAACACGGATGGCCTGGGGCCGCGGCCGGATCACTGCTCCCCACGGCCCCGGCACCCCCGCCGGGCCCCGCCCGCCGCCACCGGCCCCCGGCCCCGCCGGGGCGGGAAGGTGCGGCCGCCCCGCCCCGCCCGCCAT